>JBBPDB010014515.1:0-12772 GCA_037974465.1 Brachypetersius altus | reverse complement strand
GTACCTCAGCTGTGCCTAGCGGTCTTGGGAATCGAACCTGGACTTTCTGATCGCAGGGCGAATGCCCTAACCACTAGACCACCAGCTGACTTTTAGATTTTAGCCCTGATTTGATTGAGATTCTCAAAGCTTAATTAGAGAACATCACTTTCATTAAACTGGCTTTGTTTTTTTTGTTTCGACCAAAACTAAAACAATTCTTTGTAACGGTAAAGTAATTTTTTTAGACCAAGTGATGAGCCTTAGGGGTGCTTGGCCGTTCATTTTGGAGTGCTTACCAACGACATGTCATTTCAAAAAGATCAATAGCCCATAGACCCCTGGGAAACTTGGTTACTGTTTTAAAATGATTAGCTGTAGGACACCTTCAACACAATGCAAATAAATTCTCTTCATAACATTATAATTCTACATTTTAGAAATGTATCTGCACGAGTTTCAGAGATCCGGATACTGACACAGAATTCGCATAATCAGTCCCTAGCATGAATGTTTATGTCAACATTCTGGAATCATGAGACGCAGATTAAAACAGTCGATTTGCTTAAAACTAATACATACACATATATATACATATACACACAAATACATACACAAGGTGTTAGAGTTTACGTCTGTGTTACGTGACTAATCCTACTGATTGCAGTCCTCACTGTGATGCTACGATTCATAATTTAGTCTTTCACTATTCTGTCTTTTAATGTATAAAACACCCCCCTACAATTTCTAGGGGGAAAAAACAGACAAAAACAAACCTACTGTGGATTTAGTAGTGAGAATTTTTTTTATAAATTTGGAAAACACAAGAAACAACTCAGAACGGTGTTTTTTTGTTTTTTTTTTTTTTTTACATATTGTGCTTAATTTGGACATCCAACAATTCAGCCCATGTGAGCCAAGTCTATAGTTCCTGAGAACATCTGATGTTGAGGGTTCAGAGAGAACAAAAGGATGTTTTGAAATCTGAACTGCTAAAAGTCATTGCTGGCAGAACTTAATAAAAAAAAAAAAACATTGTGGTATTCTAATATTTTTTGCACCACTTTATACAGTAAGTTAAAAAAATAAACAACAAACATGGAAATGTGAGGTTACGGCGTGTGTATATCATTTTATACACACAGTTAATAAAACATCATTCTATTTGATTTTACATCATGCTTTATTTATACTATATTAATCTTTATATTGAGATTGTGAAATCCTGCTTTGTTTTGTGTGTAGGAAAAGTGGCCGTCACATTTGTCCTGTTAGTTTCCAGGACAGTGAGAGTTCAGCATTCAGAACGAGGATTCCTCACTGAAAAGCAGAGCCAGATAAGTACCGGGATTCATCCCTGTCTGGGAAACGGGACACTAGAGAATAAAATTAAACAATTTTAAGAGCCAGTTTCAGTTATTCTGCATTATTTAGCCTGTCAACCACAAATGTGATATTCAGGACCTAGAAAGCCCTTCAGCTTCAATTCTGAGCCCCACACAGGTAGGTGTGTAAGGTGCACGGGATGGGAGGGTTGGAGTGCAGGTGTGTTTCACAGAAGAAACCATCACCAATAATGTAACAGGAGTCACCCAATCAGATCAGTCCAGATCTAAATTTTTGCAAACAAATCTAAACTGAATGAGATAAAAACAGCTTCCTTGTATTATGGCATGCCTGATAGCAGTGTGTTTTTAAAAATATTTTTCACACCCCAATGCATTAATTACAATAGCATGCAAAGAATGGCCAGAGTGTTTTATTAATATAACTTTAATATCTTAAATTTTTGAAGGAAACTAGTAATCGTACTGGTTCTTTAGAGCCACAGTGGCCGTCTATCGTGTATTTATAGGCGTGAAGGACAAAAGTGGCAAAGAGCTAATGCAGACTTTTCGTCGCTCTTCACTCGCAGCACATACGTCTTTCTCTTAAATATTAATTATAAACCAGTTCTTTACAGGAAGCACAAGTTCGAGGCACAACAGAATTGCCTGGTCCAAAACAAATCTCACACTCCCACATACACACACAATATGAAGGAATTGAACAATTTAGTTACAAATTAGTCTTCGTATATTTTGATTATATAAAAAACATGATAAATATTCTAACCACCGTTTAGTGAAACTGGCGGCACTTATTTTGCAATTCAGATCTTCCATAGCAGATCACAAAGAAAACTGAACAGAACTGTCATGTAACAGAAGAAACGCACACTACTTTCATCACAGCAAAATATTAAGCAATCATTATACATCAAGATTTGTAACTAAACTGTTTTTCACTTTTAATTGATATTTAATAAAATTGATCACATATTACACAAAGCAGCTACTTCTATAAGAAAAATACATAAAAATAAAGTGAAGCGCACACACCTCAGCAGACAGGCCAGTGTAAATGTGAAGAGGATAATTAAGACTCTGAACTGATGTTTTAAGGTTACATGGTGGAGGTGGGAACCATTAATAAAATGATTTTTTTTTTAAATTGTACACCATTACTCTTTATTCCATGACACCTGATGAGCTGGACTGAACAAAAACAACAAAACAAAACAAGCAACTTTCACACACTATACTGCATTAAATCTAGTTAACCGGGACTAATTGCTCTATTTGGAATCAAACATGCAGTTGTTTGTTCTCCACAACACACTCAAACATACTGTGATAATTCACCACGATAAACACATACTCATCAGTAAAGTTTTATACGTCAGAGTCTGCCTTTAAAGGCTGAATTTCTAAATCGTGCCTCCACCCAGATTTATGTACTAATCCCACAATAAACCGCTTCAGTTCACTTTATACAAATATCTGTAATAGTAATATTTGCAAGAGTAATAAAAACAAATATGGGCATGTAATAGACAAAATTAACAGAATTAAAAAATCACACGTTCCTTAATAAGCTGCATTGTTTCCCCACCAACTTCAGTAATTAATCACACCGTCTTTTTTTATTTTTTATTTTTTTAAGTTGTGTCAGTCCTGACATGTGTGTGGGGCTAAATGACAGCTAACACTTTTGCCACAAATCTACAAAATCTCACTCAAACTAAAACAGCAGGCAGTATATTTATGTAAACTGGGTTCTAATTATGCAAATAAATAAAGGTTTAATCTGACAGGTTTGGTGGGTTGAATAAAGCAGCACCTCTGTGGCACAAGTGCACTCAAATAAAGGCAAAGTCTCTCTCTCTCTCTCTCACACACACACACACTGAGCTGGACACAGCAGAGCTGCTGGACTACAGTTTAGAGTCGCTCTTAAACTCGGACAGTATTTATCATCAAGTAAGGCCTCAGGCATCAGGCTGGGTCCTCTCACTCACACACACGCACCCCCCCCCCCCCTCTCTCTCTCACACACACGGTATGATTGTGTTACACAACTTCCCTTTAAGATGCTGAGTGGTATGTTTCTACACACTGGAATAGCAGCACTGGTCAATTTTAGCTGCACTGAGGACTTTGTAGCGTTGGGTTCTCTTAAAATAAAATAGATAATTAAATAAATATTTTGCCTGGTAGTGATTTCTTGGTGGAACAAATCTGAACAAACTCAATCAGGTTTAGACCCACTTTCAGTACAGATGAATTACACCACAGTATGCTTCGAGTGTATTGTAATTTCACTGATCAACACCTGCTTCGCTACAAAAAGCACAATTAGACCAGATTCTTAATTTTGCTGGTAAACATGGAATAGTTGTATTAGTGGTGTGTTTGATCCATTCCAAATGAACAGATGAGAAAATGTTGATAGTGGGACATTATGGAAAATGATATTAAATTCCTGCTGCATCACCCACCTCTAGATCTATTAAAAAAAAAAAAAAAAAAAAAAAACACATTTAAAAGAAATGAACATGGGATATGAGGAATACACAAATACAAAAAAAAATTACATTAAAACACACTCACCAACTGTGTTCCAGTATAAACACCTCTACCACAATATATTTAGGAAATACCGAATTTATCATCGTGTTCGGCGCACACGCTCCTCACACACTCCTAACCAAAATACACCTTACATTAGGAAACCTCATTCAGGCTCTTATTACAGCCAAGAGGCTGTTGATCAACACTGTCGTCCCTGAACTGTGTTCTAGATCTCTTACAGAAGCTCTAGAACCTGCAGAGAAAGTTCCATCCCCACTAAGAGTGTCTGATTGCTAGAGAGGTGAGAGGGGTGTTCATTTCTCTATGGTGTACAAAGCTAAATTTCAGCAATACTGCCCAATGACACAAGATGTAAAACAAATTGTGTGTGTGTGTGTGTGTGTGTGTATGTATGTATGTGTATATATATCTATATATATCTATATCTATATATATACACACACACATACACACAATTATATATACACACCACAAATTAAAACAATTAAAATAAAAAATTACACTTATTTTTCACCTATTCTTATGAAAGGTATAAAAATAGTTTAATATACAAAGTGTGTAATACACACTACACTCACATTTATAAACGCATGCCTATGTATTTGTGCATACACAATTACATATATTATAATCATTATTATTTTGAGTGTCACCAGGCTCCAAGCAGGGCAGTGCTGATTTAATTTTGCTTTTTACACCCAAGAGAATTTTATATACCATTATAAGCATTAACCAAATACCAAAAAGACGGGCATTACATTATATAATCAACAAAACTCCCAAACCACTCTAGAAATTCCAGAAACCGTCAGAGCGTTCCAGGGCCACGAGATCACAGAACCAAGCAAGATCACAGCGCGTGTTCTTGGTCTGTAAATCACGTCTGCTTTACAACATACTACAACCGACAATTCCTCAATAAACTGTCCATTAAAACAAAGCTTGTTCTACTAGCTGCTCTCCAGGGTGTCCAGCACGCAGTCCGCTATGTTGAGCAAATCTTAAAATTTCACTTCCTATTTCCACACCCTGCATTTTATTTGTGTTTTAAAGTGCTAGGGACCAATTAATAAAAGGAATGTGGGTGTTAAAACAGACCCAAAACAAGCTGGTGCAGTATTCATATGACACACAGTTCAGGACTGAAGGTACTGTTTGTTACTTCTCATTAATGCAGCAAGCAAAAAAAAAATAAGACCTAAATAAACAAACATAGGCACAATAACATATATGCAAATAAACACTGCTGTCAAAACTGAATAAAATTGCATGCACTTAACATTACTGCTGCATTATTAAAACAGGAGTGAGTGAGTGTGTGTGTGTTGATTAAAGGGTACTGCGAAAAAGAACGTTGTGGTTCACAGAAGGGGGTTTCCCTAAGGTCGAAGCAACCCACGAGAGGAAGCCCACACAGTGCCAGTAAATAAAATGCTAGAATAAAATTAGAGTAAAATTATCGAGAGCCATACACACTGTGCAAGTGGACCACAGTTCTGTGGGTGAGGTTTTAACTATAAAGGGGGGGGGGGAATAAAAATGGCCAATAAAGTAGTCTTTTAATAAAATGTTCCAGTAAACATTAAAACATGCATCCCTCCTGTATTTTGTACTACAGATGATCCATCAGTACATATAAAAAATATGGCAATGCTGTTTGATGTGATGGTAATGTGATGGGGTGACTTAGTAAAAACTTTTGGAAAGCCCATCATCCCAGTCCTGCTTGAGGAATGAACTCTAAAAAAAAAATCCACCATCAGTCCAGGGTTGTTTTATTGCTATAAGGGCCATTTCCCCCTACTTGTGTCAATACCTTGTATGTGTCATTTTATACTGTCATTATAATGTTATGGGTATACTTGAGTAATTATTACTAATTATTACTGATACAGAAAAACTATTGGTAAACAATATAAATATAACTTTGTCCCAAGCAGGGTGTAGCTTAGTGACATCAAATGTTCAGAAATGGTCTGACCTGGGCAGGTTCTCCTTTTTCATAGTTCTCAAATGACACCCCCTCCCCACGTTGGACACAGCCGCGGTGCGCACCTCATAGAGTTTTGAGGTCAAATATTCATATTGACTTATTCATATTGACTTAATGACCTCTGTGTATGTGATTTCTGCATGCTGGAGGCCTAACAGGTCCAACTGCTCTTCTTCACATTCTGACTGGATGATTTTATAAATTCACTCAAATTAAGTGCAAATAAATTTACTAAAGCAATTAATAAAAGAAACGTGGCATATGGTGTTAAAACAGACAGCATTCAAGCTAAGGCAGCTTTTTCAGGGTCGTGCAGAACACAAATTACACCCATTGCATACAATTCTCAGGTCTAACCATGACGCTGACGCCTCAATGACCTCTCGGCGTGATTTGCTGTCACCGGTGGTACCTGGAGTAATTGAGTGGTCCCACACACTGTGGAAAAGTGTTAATTATCTAATAAGTGAATTGAAAGGCCCAAAGAACGGGGTCTTATTCCAGTGCGTTGGTGGAAAATTCAATAAAAGACATGATAACTAAACTTAATTTTAATAAAGGAGCAGAAGACCTCGCGTTAGTCCGGTCTCCCAGGATTTTAGAGAGAGAAGCTGCACTAACACACGAGCCGAAGTTGCGCGCTCGAGCTGTTTCAACCGAGCGGGTCGAGCTCACCGTGAGGAGCTGCCCGCGCAGAATAAAAACATATCTGTCATTCTTTACGGGACTTTCTACACTCACACACTCAAAGGATTCGGACAGAACAACGCAGATCAAACAGCAAACTCTCTCCTGCTTTTACTCACCGATTCGACTCGCGACGGTGACAAACCAATCAAAAAAGTAAAAAATGAAGAAAAAAAAAGAAATCTCATATCACAAATTTATTCCTGATCCGGAGGTGTGAGAAGTAAGCTCCTGGAAGATGTGTGAGAAGTGAGCTCCTGGAAGATGTGTGAGGAGACGTGAGCTCCTGCAAAGTGGGTGAGGAGAAGTGAGCTCCTGGAGGGAGTGTGTACTGGCTCCACGTCTCCTCAGCCGCTCAAATCGCGCTCCAACGGCACTGTTTTGAAAAATGCCCCATAAAACAAGACAAACTCTGAGAAAAGGGCAGTGACATATCGGTGCGTGGCTCTCCGTAAAATCCGCCGCGTTTTGAAGCACTCTCGTCGCGTGTGGGCTGGTTTTGTCGGGTCTGGAGATAGTATTTGCAGAGCGCTAGCAGGATTAGCGCTGCTAGGCTAACGGAGTCCTCAGCCTCCGCTCCAACGGTCGACCCTCCGCTCGGCTCTCCCCGCTCTCCTCGCTCTCCTCATCTTCCTCGACCCGCGGTCCCGCCTCAGGCAAGCCCCTTTTTTTAAACATCTTCTCCAGCAATTTTCGACGCGATGGAGGAGCAGAAACAGTGCCGGGAGAGCGTGTTTTGCAACACCGGGCGCAATGAGCTCCGACCCGGCCGCCTCCGCGCTGCCGCCGCCAACTCGAAAATGGCGCCGAAAGCTCCACTCTTCATTCAAATTCGCTGAAGCCACACCCCCTCCCCTGATTGGTCTGCCCCGGCCCCGACGCTCGGCCTTTGATTGGTCGAAAGAAATGCATCCTCAAACCGGCTAGCAACCCGCTCGCAACAACACAGTCTCTCAGAACATCAGAGAGACTGATAGAAAATAACAAACAGGTCACACAAATAAACACTATTCTCATCTACACAACATGGACAAGAAACTGGGACGTCTGACCATTCCACCAACAGAGACGCTGCATTCAAATACATAGACTTTAACATGGAGTTGGTCCCTCTTTGTAGCTATAACAGCTTCCACTCTTCACAAGATTTTAGAGTTTCTGTTTCAATTTGTGCCCATTAATTCTGTAGAGCATTTATGAGGTCAGGCTCGGGTGCTGGACGAGAATCTCTCAATCTCCGTTCCAGTTCATCCCAAAGGTGTTGGATGGGGTTGAGGTTAGGACTCCATGCAGGACAGTCAAGCATTAAGATTGCCTTTCACTGGAAGTAAGAGGGGACCTGAATTCAGTAGTTAAGAGGTGCGTCCCAATACTTTTGTTAATGCAGTGTACATTACATACGTTGATTCTATGTATTTATGAGGGGTGTGCAGACATTGCACATTTTTACCTACGGCACGTTTTGTGGCTGAGTGATAAGAATGAAAAGTTTCAGTAAGTTCTTTAGTAATTCAGAGGTCTGAGTTTTCTCACAGGTAATGAGAGAATGGTGCTCAGAGGAGGAGGAGGAGGAGGAGGAGGAGGGTGACAGCAATGAGATGAAGAGGACTGAAGAGAGGCTGAGTCTCTCCGTACCGCAGCAGCAGCTCTAGTGACGCGCTCACCCCACCGGCAGCGCGGGCTCTGATTGGCTGAGCTCAGCCCCGCCCCCGCCCCCCCGTTTACCGCCAACTGCATCGTTCCAGCGGCAGCTAGCAACGACACACTCTATCTGGACAAAAGTATTGGGACACACTTCTTAATGACTGAATACAGGTGGCCCCTTACTTCGAGTGAAGGGAACTCTTAATTCTTCACCAGACCTAGATATTTTGCTTCCAAATTTGTGGACCCAGGTTAGGGAAGAACCTTTTTTATTCCAGCATGACTGTCCCAGTGCACAAAGCGAGCTCCATAAAGACATTGCTGGAGGAGTTCAGTGAGAAAAAACTTGAATGGCCACACAGAGCCCTGACCTCAACCCCATCCAGCACCTTTGGGATGAACTGGGACTGAGATTGTGATCCAGACCTTCTCATCCAACATCAGTGTCTGACCTCATAAATGCTCTACAGAATGAATAGATAACAGTCTTCCAAAAAGAGTGGAAGCTGTTATATCTGCAAAGGGGACCAAGTCCATATTAAAGTCTATGGGTTTGAATGCAACATCATTAAAATCCCTGTTGGTGTAATGGTCAGGCGTCCCAATACTTTTGTACATATAGTTTACATATACATGTTCAGAAGTGTGTGGATGCACGTTCATTAAATGTTTTTACTGACATCAGGGACAGCAATTAAGAGAAGCTCTACTCTTCTGTGAACATTGCTGCAGGGACTTGATTGCATTCAGCCACAAGAGCATTAATGAGGTCAGGTACTGATGTTGGATGATTAGTTCTGGATCATTAATGCCACTCTTCCCAAGGGAATCGAATGGACCTCCATCACTTCGGGGAGCTCCACTGCCCAGTGCTGGGGGGCTTGACCTTAGGCCCAAGTGTGGCTGCTCCCATTCTACTGGTGCTTTTCAATGGAGATTTTACAAGCTGTGTGCGCTGCAACTGAATGGGAGCACCTCAAAGTAGCCGGACCCATTAATAAGAAGGGGTGTCTGGATACTTTGGACATTTTGGACGTTATCAAGACACACAAGGGAGGAAGTGAATGTGCAATAAACATTTTGCACCTAGTTAGAAGACTTAACATTAGATAATTGTCAACAAAGCACTTGGTTTGAGCTCCTTTAACAAGAATCATTATGAATCAGAAACACAAAACCAATTGTTCCGTTGATTGTAGGCCAGCATTTAAATATCAGCAAGCATGCAATAAAACTCTGAATTAGAGAATTTCATTAGGAAATTAGGGAATTACCAACACTGAGAACTTGGTCTGTACAAAACTGGAACACCAAAACTCATTATTTGGCTTTCCTTTTTTGAACCAGAAACATCCAGGGGTGACAACGGCTCAGCCAAACGCATATAAGGTCAAAAAACTGGACAACAGAACGGTAAAATGTATAATAATAATACTCTGATTTACATCTGACCATAAAGCTGCCACATCTAAGCTTAAGATTACTGTACAAAATGCAAAACACCGACTGGAATAGTGTACTGCTTTTGGAGAGAGGCATCAGGGTTCACCATCCAATGGAGTTTGGTGGAGAAGGAATAATGGGCAGGGAGTGTTTTTCATGGTTTAGTTCCGGTGAATTGAAATCTCAATACTGCTCAGTACGAGAGAAAGGTGTGCTTCAACAACAGTTTGGAGAAAACCCCAAAAATGGTTTGCGGAGAAGAACCCGACTGGCCCGTGCAGAGATCTGACCTAAACCCCATCCAGCACCTTTTGGATGAACTGGAACCAGGCCTGACCTCACTAATGCTCATGGCTCATTGCTTTCAGATCCTCACTGCAAGGTTCCAACATTTCACAAAGTCCTCCCAGAACAATTAAGGTTGTTACTGCAGCAAACACCCACAATAATTATTATATATATTCAACAAGCACACGGGATGTTCAGGTGTCCTTTTGGTTGTTATTGCACCAAAGACACTTGTTTATTTACAATACACATACTGTGTGTGTGTGTGTGTGTGTGTGTATGTGTGGGTGTGAGTGTGTGTGTTATTTGTGGCAGTGGACAATGGTAAGGCCTGTGTGTTTACAGATAAACAAGATCAGGCAGGAAGTGCGTTGGTGGAAACAGAGCTGGTATACCCGGACTTGTTCAGCATTATGGAAGAACAAGCAAAACTCCACAGCACAGACTGATAAAGATGCAACTCTTTTAGTGGTTAAAAGTACAGGGCTGGTTTCTCCTCATCGGGGCTGAGCAGTGACTAGACACATTTACTCTGGAACTGTTAAAACCATTTTCCTCAGCATGTGAAAATTAATGTGCAAGAAAGTAGTAAAAAGTATCAGAAATTGTTACAAAGTAGTTTCCTCCTCGGTTCCGTTGTTTGGATTTAATTTAATAATTTAATGGAGGACTGATGGAGTCAAACCAGGTTTCTCATGAAACTATAGTAATACTGAACTTCCACAAGAACTCACAAGAACTGAACAGAACATCACTGTTTACTGTAGATATTTGTGTTCATTCTTTTTAGTTATATTATGCATGTTTAGTCATTTTTAAGCGTGACAAAATGTACTGCTCACCAAAACAGGCTTCAAATAATATTTTAGCAGGAGCCTAAGACTTTTGCACAGTACTGTATTTTTGCAATATGTTCGTTACTTGGGTATATCGGGTATAACTTTAAGTCATTAATACTTAGTTACTATTTATTAAAACTCTCGGTTTATTCCATCATTTTCAAACAACAAAAGGAGAAGAATCAAACCTCACAAACTTCAGTTCCACTGCACTTCTTTAACCCATATCTCACATTGTCCATTTCCTTCCTTTATTTCTTCAAAATTAGTCATTTGTGTTGGTTTATGTTATAACTCAACCTCACTTCATCCCTTAGAATTGAAAAGGCTGTGCCTTTAACACAAATGATTTATTTCCTGATTGGCTGCCCTGTGACTGATTAATAAACACTCATTCTAGAAACGAATGAAGGGGTGGGGCTAAAGTCCAGTATGCTGAAACAACTATAAGCTGAGTTGATGGGGTTAAACTGCCTTAAGGCCTATGAGGCATAGCGACCAATTAGCCACATTAACTCCACCTGCCTAATACTGTTGTAGCCCCTCATGTCTCCAAAACTGCTCTGGCCTGTTGAGGCATGGGCTCACAAGACCTCTGAAGGTGTGGTATCTGCTCCAAGATGTTATAACAGATCCTTTCCTGTAAGTTGGGAATCCCACAGATGCTCGATCGGATTAATATCTGGGAAATCTGGAAGCCGGATCAATGCCTCCTGGTGCCAAGAACATCAATCTGACCGTGCTTTTAGTGTTGTGGCAGCCTGGTGTATATGTAAATATTTATATTTTCATCACAAAAACAAAAGATTCAGAACTGGTCGTTTCAGCAGAATAATTGCTAAATACGGGCGGAGTGAACAGAAATATAGAAAACTGCAACTGTCCACGTAATTCATCGAACATTTTATTTGAAAAACGGTGATAGGTGCCCTTTAGGTACTTAAATGAAGGAGTTGTTCCTTGGAAAAGTAATATAAATTGTCTGGAGTATGGGTTTAGGTCACTCTACACCACCCTCCCTGCACTCACACACACACACACACACACACATCTCTCCATGTGTTTTGAAACCCGAGCTGAGCCACACCTTGCAGCTTCCAGATACAAACTCCAAATGTAGTATGTGGCTCCAGGCCAGTCTTGCTTTGTTTTGTTCTTGTGTTTGTGTGTGTGTGTGTGTGTGTGTGTGTGTGTGTGTGTGTGTGTGTGTGTGTGTGTGTGAGATTACATGCTTGTGCTTTGCCTCCATTTACAGACAATTATGGCTTATTTCCTGAATCCTGAGACAGAAGCCCAGTGAAGCGAGAGGACACGTTTCCAGCACAAGTCTGTCATTACGACTGTTTCACACCATCAGATCATAATTCGAATCTCTTTCAGTTAAAAAATGTTGGGACCACCGCACTAAATTCAGTGTCATAAACTGAAATGACAATGTTATCATCAGTGATCTTTGACCTGGTGTGTGTGTGATATGAGGTATGATCTGGGGTGTGTGCATGCATCTTAATCCTTGCTAGGGTCTGGGAGCCTGTCCTGGGCCAGTGGGCTTGAGGCAGGGACACACCCTGAGCAGGGTACCAATAAGTGCATACATACAGTAGACTAAAATACTGAATGTTTTTAGACAGCTGGCCATGCAGTGTTCTGTCTGAAATTTTTAGTAAAAGGTGATGTCTGCCCCCAACCCTTTGCTGCAGTAGTTTCTATTGTTCTGGGAAACTGCTGCAATATTGTGGCGAGGATTTGCTTGCATTTGGCCTTTAGAGCACTGTTACAGTCAGGAACCAAGTCAAAAACAAATTATATATATACAAATGAATATAAATACCGATTTTATCACGGCATTTATATTAATCTTGGAATTAATCTAGATTAAAATGGCACATTTGAATTCTGCCGAAGGTCTGAAGTCCCCCCCAAAATTATCCCAATGCCTATTTTTATAGTGTAAACCATAAATATGCCTCCAAATGTTCTCCCAG
>JBBPDB010014501.1:0-12773 GCA_037974465.1 Brachypetersius altus | reverse complement strand
GTAGCACTTGTTTTATTGTACGGTGTCCTTGTGTGCCAGAAAGGCGCCTTCAAATAAATAAAATGTATTATTATTATGTAAATGGTCCTGACTGGCCTTGGTGTATTATCCCCTATTTAATACAGTCTGTTGCAGGGTTAAGGGGTTAATAGTGCTTTTTTAAAGTAATGGTGTCAGATTAATAATAAAGGTGTTCATTTACGCTAAATACATTTCATTTTTTAATGACATGGGCTCTTTCATGACGAACTGTTAACACATTAAAAGTTTTTTGTGTGTGGTACTGAAGGCCTGGCTGTGATTAGTGAGCTGCTGGCGTGGGCGGGTGAGCGGAGCTGTGGGGAGTGTCCACTCTAGAGCTTCACACTCGGCCAGCGGAGAAATGTGCTCACTCAGTGCCGATTAGGCCGGCTAAGAACAGCCTTGGCTCTTTTGTCATCGCTGGCCAGCCCTCCGCAGATGCTTGCTGGCTGTGTTTGTGTGTGTGTGTGTGAGTGTGTGTCACACAGAGGTGTGAGGCTGTGATTTGAGAGTGTTTGCCGCTTCATAGCCACTGAGGGTTCGAGCTGAGGCCTGTTTGAACAGCTGAGGCGTGTAAAACACAGACTGTGTGTTGCAGGAATAGGAGGGCAGAGATTAACTCAAAGCGTATTAGTAAAATCTGATTTCAGCAAATGGGAACGGTGTCAAACAGGTCTAAATCCAGTGTTTGTGCTGAAACCAGTGTGTGAACTGGTTTCAGTTCAAAAAGTCTAAAATCAGTGTGTGAGCCCTCTCTGCTTGCTGCTCTTTTGCTCGACGTGCCGCCGCTCAGCTGCTCTCTCGACCTCTCCCTCTGCAGGCTTTTATCTGGAAAGTTCTCCAGGGTTCAAACAGCTTCATCATTCATTTTTAGGACCTTAAATAAAAGAAATTTGGGCATCCTTGTTCTTTATATGCATTTGCATGTTAAAAAAAATTTTGTTTAAAATTTTTTTAAAACTCTTTTAAACTTTTTGGACTTTTTGTTATTGTTATTGCTCTTTCTGTTCTTCTTTCTTACAGTATATTAATTGAAAAAAAAACCTTTGGGGGTACACTCTTATTTTTAAATTAATCTCTGAATTTCTTCAACAGGAATTGTTTAGGTGTGTTTCTTGGCATTAACTTGGTTGAATAGTGGCTGTTGATTTAAGTTTAGCATTTCTGGTTGAAGAACTGATGTGGACTACTTGAGTGCTGAGGTACATTGCTCTGGATAAGAGTCTCTGCTAAATGCTGTAAATGTAAACGTAAACCCCCAGTATTGGTTATTATTATTGCATGTTTTTAAAATGTCAGTAACTTTGGTTCTATGTGACATAGGAACAGCAAACAGAGTTCAGCATGACAGCTGACACCTTGAGCATCAACATAAATCGGGGGAAGTTCCCTATAAGAAGCTGTTTTTCTGTATAATGACAATTTACCATGTTTTGCACTTTTGCACAGATCAGTGCTACTTGGGTTCTAGGGGTTAAATTGAGATTTGAGAGATGGTCGGGGCTCAACTGTGTAACAGTGCATTCCTACCTAGCAACTGTTGCATAGTTGGACAAACTTTAGGTTATCCCATTCTACCCAATGAGAAACTGCAATGGTCCTTATTTATGACATAACCCAATCAAACCTGGTGTCCTGCAGGCTGGACACTGAGCCTCTGCAGCAGACAGATAAAGTACCTGTTGCCTGGGTAACAGAATTTGGTTTAGAACATCATCCGAATCAAGAAATGGCTTTGGGGCCAAATAAGACCACAGTCATGGCCTTAAACCAAATAACACAAGGCTATAAGCTAAGCAGCTACAGGCTGAGTGATTTCAGACGATGAAGCTGAGTTATTTCTTACGTGCTTAGTTAATAATACATACGTTTATTAATACATTAAGATATTTTCAGCCCAAATTAAAGACATGCTGCAACGTAAGGGTTAATAGTAAAATAATCAAACAAACATGAAAGAAGGTTCATTAGCGAGTGTGGCTGCTGAAGCAGGCGTGTGCATAATTAACTGCGCTCTACCCGAACCTCCCAAAGCCTTGTCCTGCTGTGTCGTCTCGGACGGAAATCCGCTGATTGGGTTTATTTGTGTTTGGCTATGTGAAATGTGAGCTGTGCTGGAGATTGACATTATCTTGGGTTTACATCGAGGTGGTTCTGTGTTCCCCTCTCTGTTTTACAGACTCCGTTTCATCTGCTGCACTTTGATTCCTGCAGACACACTGACCTCACGTGAGACGAACGTGAGCACGTCTGTGAGCATGAGATTTTCAAAGCTAAGCTGAAGCTTGTGGTTTTGGTCACAGCAAAAAAAAAGGGGGTTTTAAGAGGAGGTTTGGGATGAGGGGCAACAAATAGTCCTTTCATTCCATATGCAGTACTGTGCAAAAGTCTTGAGCCACCTCTTTATATTTGGCTTTGAATCACCTTGTTGGTGCAAAAATACTGTTTGATGCCTTTCAATCTGTCTTATCTTTGGGATATTGAATCGATAAATGAAAGAAAGAAAAGTAACAAATGTGCCCAAGGAGCCTAGATAATGGTGTTCTATACACTCAGCATTCAGCACCACCAGTATACTGATCACCTCCTGATCATTTGGAATCATCTGCACCTGTTTCTTCACTGGTTCAGGACTTAAGTTTGATTGTACTTTCTTGTGCTTGATTGATGCATACATAGGTCACTATGTGGCTTAACAAACAAAAATCATTACTCTGGAATCGGTCAGGTTCAATGACAGAATTAAAAAGGAGAGAAAACTGTTCCTCGAGGTCTAGGTCTTTGGAAGCAAAATATGAAGAAATGAAGGGGGCCCAAGACCTTTGCACAGTACTGTAGAATTATAACTGTCTTTTGCAAAAAATATGACATATTGCTGGTGTTTGTTTGTTGCAACTACCTAATAGTTATCTATTAATCTTGACTGTTAAGCCTTTATGATGCCCTCTGACAACACTGAGGTAGGGTCTGCCTTGCTTCCAGGAGCCTCGTCCATGCAGCTGCTTGTAATTACAAATTCATACCAATAAAGCCCTAAATTGGTGCAACACACAAACACACTCCTTTAATAAAGTAACACCCTTGAGTGCGTCCAAATTGTTCTGAAATGAGCCCTAATGAATCCCACATGTGGTGTCAGTGTCGACGCCAGGTTTTTTACTCTGAGTTTGGTAGTGGAGAAGGAATAGGAAGTGGAGAAGACAGGAGCGAAGAGCAGCTCATTCTTCGGCTCAGAGCAGGTCATGAATGGAAGTCACTTCCATGCGAAAAAAATGCATCAAAATGTATGCAGGATGTCCACTCAAACAAAATGTTTGGTCTTTTGTTTTGCTTTTGGCAACAATTGTATTAATATGACAAATTAATTTCTCCATTCATAAAACATATTCCCCACTTTTTCACTGTAGGCAATTCACATGGCTGCCTTAGGCAACACTCCACTCAATGTACATTCCTGAGAAATACAGCTTGCCTTCGTATCTCTCTCTCTCAATTTATGATGCCAAAATCCTTATCCATGCTTTCATGACTTCATGCTTCGATCAATTTACTGACCTTCGTTTTGGTCTTCTAGCTAGAACCCTTGCTCATTTGAAATACATTCAACTCCCAGACTAAACTAAATGTTACTATCATATCGCTTCTATGCAATTTCACTTCAATTGAACCCTCGTTTCACTCGTACCTCTCTTTTCACTCCTGTCCTCCACTAAACCCAAAGTACCAACCACTTGCCTAAGATAACACATGGTCAGCTTCAAAGCTCACTCAACTTGAGCTGACTCAAAGTAAACTCTGCTTGGTCTGCCTCATAGTACTCTTGATATACCTCAAAAGACATCCACCGGCCTTAGGTTGGACTGCCTCAAGGTTTGTTCCGCTTGAGCTGCCACAAGGTACATTTCACACTGGCTTCCTCAAAGTGCTGTTGTAATCTGATAGTGTACTCTACTTAGTCCTACGAAGAGTACACAAAACATGAGCAAGCTCATGATAAACTGTACCAGCTCAAAATGTGCTCCTCTTGAGCTGCCTCAAAATGCTCTCTACTTTGACTGCCTCAAAGGATATATTCCACTCGTGCCATCTCCAACTGCAATGTACTCAGGTTGACTCTAAACATACTACAATGGCTGCCTTGAAATTCACTCCATTCGCCTTGCACTAGATTTGGGCTGCCTCAAAGAATGTAGCACTTAGACTGCCTCAGGCTTCACTCCACTGGGGCTGCCTCAGAGTCCTCTCGACTATGACTACCTCACAGTGCACTCTGCTTGAGCTGCCTCAAAATGCTCTCCCCTAAGCCTGCTTCAGAATGCACTCTACTATATCCTCAACGGATATATTCCACTTGGGCTGCCTCAAAGTACACACCATGTGGGCCCCTCTTATATACACTCTGCTTGATCTGCCTCAAAGTGCCCTCCACTTTGACTGAAGGGTATGTTCCACTTGGACTGCCTCAAAGAAGACTCAGCTCTGGCAGTTTCAAAGCAGGCTTGACTCGTTCTTGCTCCACACCTTTGAGCCGCTCATGAACTGTGTCCCTCAGTGGCACCTTCTTCTGTCAGACAAAGGTGAAAAGATCATGTATCTTGCCCTTGCCATAAGTATTCAACCCCTGTATGGACTCTTCCTTGGTCTTTCTTGATGCAGTCTTCTCTCTCTCTCTCTCTCTCTCTCTCTCTCTCTCTCTCTCTCGAAGAGTCTGGCTCTGAAAGGCCCTTTCATTGAAAGGTACAGTGTGGCCATTCACTGTGGTCAGCTGTAAACAGACACGCTCCCGATGTGCACCCTCTGCACTACTAATCAGCTGGACAGGATACTCTCTCTCTCTCTCTCTCTCTCTCTCTCTCTTTCTACTTTCTCCCTTTCTCTCTCTCTTTCTCCTGCTCTGCTCTCAGTCTCCTCATATACACTCTCCCTCACCCTCCCTCCCTTCTGTCTTTCCATATCTCCCTGACATATCAAATAGGCTCTGGCACTCTTTGCATGAAAACTGTTTATTTCTCCTGTCAGGCAGAACTAGCTGTGAGCTTTCAGTCTGTGAGAGTGTCTGCTGCAGTGCTGTGCTCAATCTGGGTCCGAAGTACTATCGAACACATTCCGATCAGATTGGTTTCCGTTGTGCTTTGGTCAATATGACTCATCACTTCTTCACAGCTGCAGTGAGATGATGTTTTTTGGGATAGAGCTCCATCCTGACTAATCCTGGCTTCGGGTTGGGATGTGCAGGAGGACTAACCTTGTCATCATGGTTTATATAAAGAGGATTAAACACGTGCTCTTCAACGTGCACATGGGGTGTGAGGGGTGGGCACAAAATACTACATGCACCATTTTACTGGAAACACCCACAACATAGGTCTGTAGACCACTTTAATCAGCCCCTGTTTACACCATGTATCATTGGAAAAGACCATCACAGGACCACCACTGACCAGATATCATTTGGGTGGGGGGCCTCAGTACAGTGTGAAAGTCTCAACAACCCCCCGCCACATGAGTTACTAATGCTAATTGGTTTATTAGATCTCTTTTACACCATTTATCATTGGAATAGTCCACCATAAGACCACCACTGACCAGAGATTACTAGGATCTCAGTTTGTGTGAAACCGCCCCACATGAGTTATTAATGCTCATTGGCCATTTTTATCAGAAACACCCACCAAATAAGTCTATTAACAATTGCACAGTTTATCAACCCCATTACATATAAGGAGATGTTTTGCCACATGACAAAAACGAACTGTTTGTTTTAAGGCTAAAGTTGTATTTAGGTATTGAACGACCATGGTTTCCACAGTTTGGTGCTCTCAGCTGTGCTGTTTATAACAAAAATGACTGCATTATTTTCTTTTTGTAGCAAATTATGGCATGAAAGTCAGCATGGCCCAGGCCCAGTGTTTTAAATTTGATGATATATGGTGTGAGGGATGTCTAGGGATGCTTGTTTAATGTTTACACCCCATTATTGAAGTTCTCTGGCCCACTTTAAACCAACCTCTTTGCAGGTCCGCCTCTGTTGTGCCAAAAAGTTGGTTCAGCGACAGCATTCCTGCACTGACCACACACACACGAGGTGGGCGGTGTTGATCTGTGGTGGCCTGGAGTGGGTCCAGATGACCCCGATGCACTGGGATGGCTGGTGTTTGTTTTTCTTATCAGCTGGAATGTTTGCCTCAAACCAGAGCACCTTCAGAAGCAGCCTTGTGTATTAAATGGCATATTTTTAGGTGCCATAGACCATCTTCTTTGGAATGTATGCTTATCTCTAGATCTTTTTTAATAATTTAGATATATTAGATCTATTTTTAATAATTTAGTTCTAGCATTTAATTTTCTGTTTAACCCCCTAGAATGTAAACACTAATAAATGGTAAATTGTCATCGTATGACAAAACAGCTCCTTATATGGAAGTTCCCCGGGTTTATGTTGATGCTTGAGGTGTCGGACATTATGCTGAGCTTTGTTTGTTGTTCCTGTGTCATGTAGAACCAAATTTACTATAATTTAGAAAAAGATGTAATAATAATAACTACAACTGTGGTTTAAAAAGGGCATCACACGCAAAATGAACCCACGAGAATTTTCAGGATCCGCCCACAAGTGGGTGGGGGAACTCTGCAGAGGGAGGGGGTCCGGAGTATGGCTACGAGGTGTGGTGTTGCGAGATGATGACAAATGATGACGTGTAGGAGAGCAAACACCTGTTTTACGCCATTTTTTTTGTTGAAATTATATTTTGTCAATTCACCGAGTTCTATGGGTTAATTTATTGTAACTAAGAATCTTAAATCGTGAATCTTTACACGGCCACCGCTCTGCCGTTTATCCCATGTGGTCATGTGGTTTTAATGGACACTCACTGGCTCGATTTAAAATGATGCAATTTGTGATTGATGCTCTTGTGTGGGCTGTTGAGACCCGTGAGTCATTTTGGGCTTTGTGAACAGCTGTGAGCCTCAGAGCTGGATAAGGTTGTAACACATTGGCCCATAAACGTTTTCCTCCCTGCTCTTTGGACCTCTGGAGGTCTGGTTTCTGACCACACATTCGAACTTCCAATAATAATAATGTAGGCGAGGGAGTTAATTTTCCATTCCTTGGTCTGTCCTCCCTGAATTATGCATAGAAAGACTACTGAAATTGGAGTGGTAATTTCAGAATGTCTTGAAAAGGTGATTGTTTGAAGCTTCTCTCACAGCCAGGAGCACAGACAGGTGGTTCATAATTTATTTGTACAAAATTGTTTCTTTTTTTTTTGTTGCTGCTGTTCAGGGGAAATGAAATAAAGTAAATGAGCTCAGGGTTTAGACATTCTGCTATAATTTGTTTTCTTTGACATTCAAATTGGGTAAACGGTGAAGGAATTGCAATAATTTTCTATTCTGTAAATTCTGAGAGCCGCAAGAAACCACACTGCACTGCAAATAAATGTTTTTCAAATACAAATTAGGTGATCCATACACAAGTGGAACCTGAGTGTTTTTTTATTGTCTGCTCAATGGAGATACAGCTATCAACTGGGAGGCCGCTGAAGTACAAGCACTACTATTTGTGCTGAAGATAAATTTCGGTGGGAGTTTTTTATGACTCTAACATATTTATCGTTATCGCTGTGAGAAATGCAAAGGTGTACCAGGACAGCGTTAACAAGTTATGTTTTCATCACACAGCTGAAATATGCAAACAAAACAGCTCTGACTGAAAATCTCACCCCTGGTTCGGCTCCATGGATACGGTTTTGGGATGATGACCAATCATAAACTGGGGAGAGAACTGAGTCACAAACACTGTTACCGGCATGAGATACAATGGAAAATCAAAGCATACTGCAGGTTCTGAACCATCACAGTTCTTGGCTGTTCTAAGGGCCATTTTGCCTCTATGCATGCTCAAAGTCAGGTGGAGTGAGGTCAGGTGACTTTACCATTGCAGGAGATTCCATGCATTTACCTAAAAAATCTTATGTTACTTTCATAGTATGTTGGTCAACGATGTCCAGTAGGTTTTGCAGCATTTGGCTGAATCTGAGAAGAGAACCCTAAAAATATTTTAGAGCGTATCCTGTTTTGGTTAGAAATAAATAGCAGGACAACTGTCTTGAGCCAGCCCTCAATTCTTCATATTTTCCTTCTATTTTTAATTTGGTCTTGAGGAACAGTTTTCCAGGCTTCCTGAAGGACTTTCAGAGTTCTCTCATTTTCAGTCCAGTCCCTGATCCTGACCAGTTTTAGAGGAATGTTTTTGTATGTTAAGCTACACGGTGACCTACGTATGAATCATTTAAGCAGAATAGAGCACATCTAACTTAAGACCTGAACCAGTGAAGAACCAGCTGCAGATGATTCCAGACGATCAGGCGGCGATCAGTATACTGCTGGTGCCAAATGCTGTAACAGGTGTCGCACTAATAAGCACTTCATTCTTGTGCTCATAACTTCCTCCATTCTTGCTGAACACCAGCCCCTGATAATTCTTCTCTTACCCAGGAACAGATGATTCCGGATGATCAGGTGGTGATCAGTACACTGGTGGTGCTGAATGCTGAGTGTTTAGAAAAGGCTTCTTGTATCTTTAGGCACTTTGCACTTTTTCTTCCCATTCTTGTCTTTAAATCTACTCAATATTAGTTTGTCAATCATCCCATTTGTGCCAAATACAGAAGTATTTTGGCACAAATGGGATGATTGAAAGCAAAAAAATACGTAAATAAGGGGTGGCTCAAGACTTTTGCCCAGCACTGTACATGCCCACACTGCTCCACCCTGCTTAGCAGATCAGATGGTATACTTTGGATCATGAGCAGGTCCTTCTGTTCACTAGACTGTTCTCTTCCCTACATTCTGGTACAAGTTGGTCTCTTCTGGCCATCATATGGTCCAGAACTGTACAGACTTTTAGATGTTTTTTCGGACAATGGTTCTGGTCTTCTCTTGCCAATGATTTTGGCTAAGATGTAGGATCTTCTTGACTTCTTGATGTGAAAGAGGTCTTTATCCATCAGAGTTTTTACGGGTCTGCTTGTGTTTCTGAATCCACCAGTGTATTCTTTCTTTTTAAGAATGTATCAAATAGTTGATTTGGTCATGTCTGTAATGGGTTTGTTTTGATTTTTTGCCTTTTGGTTCCACAAGGAACACACTGACATAGTGTACATAACATCACTATTTACTGGCTGGCATTTGTATTTATTTGTTTCAGTTTTATTTAGTATATTTTATAATTATAGTGTGAAAAACACACTCGCTGCTGTCAGTTATTATTGTGCCTGTGTGCCTAAGACTTCTAAGACACATCTCTCTCTCTGTCTCTCTGTCTCACTCTGTCTCTCTCTATATATAATAAATTAATTCAAATGGTTGAAGACAGCTTTGAGTAATGCAAAAATGAAAAGTGTTTTTGAGACAAACACCATTCCCTTAAGCAGCCCTTATGAAAAAAAAAAACGGCCTCTTTGTATGTGTGAGAGGTGTGATGTGATGCGCTGTCAAGAGTCAGTAATGGCCCAGTGCAATTTCCTCTCAGTGCCTACAACAGTGTGCCATTATCACCAGTGCATTAAAGCTGCATTCAGCTTGGCAATTTTTTTCAACGTATTAATGCATTCAGTGAATGACAGCGTGTAAAGATCATGTCTTCACCAGTTCTTTAGGCTCTTGTACTCTAAAGGGGACTGCGCTGGTCATTTACCACAGTGACCAAGCGTTTAAGCAGAAGTGCTGCAGCTGTCGTCAGGAGCCCATGTTAACCCCTGCTTCACCCTCTGAACACCTCCCAGAATTACCAGCGTAGCTAGTGGAACAGAGCAGTCCTCCTTTAACCTCCCTTGGGGTTCAGGGTATAATGGGACTAAAATAGCCACCCACGACTGGTTGCAGGGTAAAGTTGCAAACATCAGCTTCTGTGGGTGTTTTGAAGTAAAATCTAAATGCGAATTATTTTCTGTTTAATTTATTTAAGGGAATAATTAAAGGGATAATCGTGACTAATTGCAATACCAGGTAAATCATGTTGAGTCCACATTTTGCTCCTTTGACTGGGTTAAGAGACATTTTGATGATGTTCACACAACAAATATTTGGGTGACTATTATGTTACAGTTCACACGTCCCACAGCACGTCCACGGGTCTGCCCCACTTTATTGAAGAGCTGGATCCACTTGAATGGGTCAAGTTCTGAACTAAAGAAGTGAAGTTTGGAACCCAAGGATGCCTCAACTGATTGATGACATCTAAATGTTTTCCCTTGAATTGTTCCTATAATTGGTCCATATCTCAGTGCAGATTGGCTTCATCTCTCAGTCTAAAAGATTACTCTTCCCTCATTCATTTGAAGACTTGGAATAGCTGCTGCACTGAGAAAAGCGATTTTATCAACACTCTCTCATCTTGAAGTCATCTGTCTGTCAGCGTCTCTATTCATCACGTTCTGGATCCACAGAGCTGGTCCCTTTGTCACCCCATCTGGGAATGCAAGCTGCTGTTAAACAGCTCACATCCTCAAGTGGCTCTTAATTGTTGAGGAAGCAAGCTATCTGTGTGTGTGTGTGTGTGTGTGTGTGTGTGTGTGTGTGTGGCAGCGCAAGGATCCCTCTGAAGTTGCCCAGGCGCTCTGCAAGCATGCTGGGAGGGAAGTTGTAACAGGTGTCGTGCTGATAAGCACTTCATTCTTGTGCTCATAACTTCCTCATTCTTGCTGAACATTAGCCCCTGATAATTCTCCTCTTACCCTCAAACCATGTCAAATTGATAAAGGAACAATTCTCCAGGCTTCCTGAAGGACTTTCAGAGTTCAGTCCATTCCCTGATCCTGACCAGTTTCAGAGGAATGTTTTTGTTTGTTAAGACACACACAGTGGTATGAATCATTCAAGCAGAACAAAGCCCATCTAACTGAATATAAAGAAATGAAGGGCTTATGACTTTTGCACATTACTGTAGAATTTGCAGTGCATTCATTATTAGCATAAGCTAAGCTGATACCAGAACTTAATAATATCTTTTCAGGCAGAACTGATTCAAGGCCAGCTACCTCCTCATGAAGAGGTGCAGGCTGAGTTGCATAAGGCCAGAGAGCAGCGAGGAGTGTCTTTGCTTTTATTGGGTCGGCTCCTCCTGAAAGGAACGATACGTTTCTCTGCTTCGGGCCGAGCCTTTCACTTCTCATCTTCGCTCCGAGGATTCAGGCCACGTACACTTTGGCTCCGACGCTGCGGCGAGACAATGCGGCTACAGTTTCCTAATACAGCGCTCGTTGAAACTTGGAGCACAGTGGCGCATAAAAGCAGCACACCTGCGCTCGCCGCTGTAAATGCCAGTGGCCGTTAGTCTGACCTTTTGTAATGAGTTTGTGCAGCACTGGGATAAATAAAGCTAGTTCACTGCCTCTGATCCTGTCTGATAGCAGCACTGGATGTGGGAGTGTGCTGAAAATGGATGGAAGAGAGTGGGTAAAGTGAAGGCTGAAAGTTCACAAAGCTTACAAAGTTTTAGAGACTGAGTGTTCTTTATATGAAGAATAATGATTTCTTTGTAGTTCTTTAATTACTTACCATACTAAAAGCTATGCAGGTGCAGTGGCCCCCAACCGTTTTTGCGCTGAGGACCTGTTCCAGGTAAAACAATATTTTCACGGACCGGCATTTAGCTGAGGCTCTTATCCAGAGCGTCGTACATCAGTGCTCAAAGTAGTCCACCTCTGTTTCTTTAACCTGTAAAGCTAAACTTAAATCAGCATCCGCTATTCAACCAAGTTACCGCAGGCTAAGTACACCTAAACAACACCTGTCAAAGAAAAGTCCGAAGTTAAGGCAAAAGTAAAGAAGGGGTTGGGATAAGAGTTTTTTTTTTTTGAGAAATAAGCAGAAACGATAGGCATAGTTAGTCACCAAGATGCTCCTTGAAGAGGTGGGTCTTCAGGCGACGCTTGAAGACAGTGTGGAACTCCACAGATCTGTTCAGAAGAGGGAGTTCTTTCCACCACCGGGGGGCCAAGACTGAGAAGAGTCTTGACGCATGTCTCCCTCTTCTTTTGAGCAGCAAAGGCTCAAAATGAGCCAAGTTTGAAGCCCTGAGAGGACGAGAAGTGATGCATTTTTGATCAATGCTGTTTGTATGCGGGAGCAAGTCCATTCTTGGCTACTTTGTTTTTTTGTGGCTACTTTAGTAAAATAATAGTGTAAACAAAAAAATTGAACAAAACAATGAATTATTCACAATTATTTATTTGCCAGATAGTCCTAAACTCTTTGGCAGGTGGTGAGTGTGTAATGTGTGGTCAGTAGTTGCAATGTTAAGGGGGCAGTTTATCATCACAACCCCTCTCTGAATGCTCTGTGTGTGTGTGTCCCATTCACAAGCACAGTTCTCTTTTATATTGTTATTTTATTGGTAACAAGCCTCTGACCAGCCACATCCTGACTAATCACATTCTGACTAATCACACTTCCAGAGTCTTTGTGGGAGTTGTGAGGAATCAAGGTACATGATACACCTGAAGCATGAGCATTTGAGATCTTTTGTGTGTGTGTGTGTGTGTGTGTGTGAGTGTGTGTGTGTGACAGATGGTGAGGTGCTTAGGGAAATTTGATTGCCAGAGGTCACAGAGTAGACTTGTTTAGGCTGGGGGTCAGTCTGGGGGGACGTCCACAGAGGGCAAGGACAGCAGGTGTGTGTGTGTATGTGGGGGGGGGAGTATGTGTGAGAGAGAAAGAGCTATAGAGAGAGAATGTGCGCTGAAGCC
>JBBPDB010014491.1:0-12773 GCA_037974465.1 Brachypetersius altus | reverse complement strand
TACAAACATTCATACACACAATGTTCATTATTCTTCATCATTCAGACCCAGCCAATTTTCATGCTACCTTCCTAAATTCTCATAATTATTATTTTCTTTCTTCTTTTAAATAAGACCTTGATGTAATCTGTAAACACTGTTATGTTTCATCCCATTCGCTCCCGAACCCATTTATTAAATTCAGTGTTTTATTGACGTCAAACCTTTTCATATTCGGCCATATATTGGTCTTAAATACACAATAACAAGAACAGTATGGGGTTTAATAGTACGGAGGAGGATGGAAATGTAAAAAGGAATTTACATGCACCACACAAACATTACAAATGGACATTAAGGGTAAAAAAAATACGAAAAAATTGTATCTCATGCTGTTATCTATTAATATGGTGGAAAAGTACAATATCCTGGCTTCCAGATGACCCACAATTTGATAAAGAAGTGAAAATGTGTCATGTTACACTTCAGACAAAATTATGTTACGAACACAATGAGCTGTGACCACAGCGGCAAAATAATTTTATCTTGCTCAAATACTGATATAATGGACATACTGCATGTAAGTGTGTGACAGTGAACAGGGACTCAGGCTCATTTGTTCCTGGGTCACATGATTAGTCTTTGAAGGCCCACTGGACATTAAAGAAAGCGGCGTATTATAAAAGCAGCAGCTTCAAAGGGCTCAGATGAAACAGGCAGCCTTATGAATGGGATCAATCGCAGACACAGCCTGGGTTACCAAACCAAAAACATGCTGCTTACCCAAAGCTTGACCTTCCATCACCAACATGTAGCACATTTTCTAATCAACCAGCATGCCTTTTTTTTTTTTTAAATACATCATCATCATCATCATCATCATCATCACTGTGCTTGGATAGTTTCTTCTGCTACTACTTTGATTGACTCGTTATATACTGACCTTATATTTAAAGACTTATACCAATGAGCCACACCTTAAAACCACGGACAGGTGAAGCAACATTGGGTCGTGAAGACTAGTTTGTCTGATCCAATCCCACAGGAGAGCTTGTGTAGCACAAACTACTGAAAAAAGATCATGCTGGCTTTGACAGAAAGTGCTTTATAAATAACATTGAATAGAACTGAATCATTTTTTAGGGTGAAGTTCCTTTAAGATGGCAGTGGAATCTCTGAGGCTCACTCAACCTTAATGACATTTAAACAAATCAATGGAAAATCAGAAAGAACAGCAACATGAGGAGTTGCTCACAAACCCAAACTAACACAGTTCAATACCAGTGAACCACATCAGGGTCAGTATTTCCCCTAATGGGAATTACAGATTCTGCTAATATACAGACAAAGGAGGATAACAAGGTTCCCGGGAATAAGGAATTTCCCCATTGTGGGATTAATAAAGTCAATCTAATCTAATCTAAAACCTTTTATAAACTTCTCCCATTCACCAATTTGCTGATCTTCACCTAAGGAATTACTTTCTCTGACATTTTTGGCCAGTTTAACCATATTTCGACCAAAGGCGCCAGCAATAGCCTGTTTGTTGTTGCGGTGGAATCCTGACATGATGCAGCAAAATCAAACAAAAACACGATGATTTCAGTGCAACACTTGTCGTTTGGGTTGCTGTTGGTTTTGTCACTGTTCTTGTTTTTTGGTTGCTTGCGGATAGGACAATGTGTGATGGCGGATGATGCGGCAAAACATAATAGAAAAAAAAACAATTGTATGATATCTCAGCATACATCCTACAGCATACAATGTATTATATATTCAGGTATTTTTATTCTGTATTGTTCTGTCTTGTCTGAGTGTGCAGTCGTGATGTGAACAATTTCCTCCGGGATAAATAAAGTTTTCTGATTCTGATCCTGTATCACAACATCAGTTTCTTTATTTTTAGCCTTCTGAGGTTTGGAACTGGAAATGTAGAAAAGGCAATTTCCGCATTTTAAAAAGGCTAGTGTCACGATAGTGTCACTAATTTTAAAAAGGTGAGTACAATTACATTTCATTCAATATTTGCAAAAAAAAAAAAGAAAAAGTAATGAATAAACTATGATGATGCCATAAAGGGCTGATATCAAATTCTTGTAAAAGATACTTCTTGCAATAACTGAACATTGTTGTTGCCTATAGATTCTTTGTAAAGGCTTTGTAATGTGGAATTGTTTTTTATTATTGTTCATAAAGTACTGACCAACCCCACAATGAACTCACAAAGGGATATCATGAAGGAATTGTCCACCATAACATTCATCACCATGGAAAAATCACCATGAGGCCCATCCTTAGAAAGAGCATAAAAATTCATATTAGGCAGCTCACCAAAGGGCAGCTCAAAGCGTGTGTCCAGCAGGACTCGATGGAGTGTGGGGTTCTTAGTGCCATATATTTCATCAGCTTTCATCAAAACTTCAGAGTCCAGAAACATCCACTCTCCCAGACCCTCCTGATGAGAGCAAAGGCAAGTAATTAGATGAAAAACCAATGAGATCATAGGCAAACAACATCATATCAGTACATTCCCACAAACATGTGCTTTAACAGTAGGAAAGGTAACATTGCAAATAACATTTTAAGAGGGGCTGTATATTATTATTAGTGTTGTCAGTAGAAAAGAGGTACACAGTATCACCATCACAATTCAAGGGTCTTACTGAGACCTTTGGCGAGGACCACAAGGGATCAGACCCATCAAGGCTTGTCCATGTTTTCACAGTACTGTGAAAAAGTGTTGAACTACCTCTCATTTTGATTTCATGACTGTCAAACTGCAAAGTGTCTACAGACACAAGGAGATCAACCACTCTGATCACCACCTGATCATCTGGAATCAGGAATTGTTAGATGTTTTTTGTTCTTCTTGAATGATTCATATATAGATCACTGTGGGTCTTGAAAAACAAGAAACATTCCTCTGAAACTGGGGAGATTCAGGGACTGGACTGAAAATCAAGAGACTTTCAGGAGCCAGGAGAACTGTACAAGAAACTCTGGATCTTTGAAAAAATAAGGTGTGGCAGGGCCTGGGGTGCCACTCAGGAGCATCATTATGCTTAACACACCCCCATAACCAAATGACTGGGCTCTTTGTCTCTTAGTCATATAGAAACTGTACATTTTGGTTTTGGAACAGCATGTGGCAAGTTCAGTTTGAGATACAGAATCTGTAATACCAGAAATATCAACAAACCAAATAGGATCAAAATGCAAATCACACCTAAAAATGTGTACACCACCACACTCCCAGGCGTTAGCATCCATGTGTCTTGATGCAGATGTGGATAATTCTCGATGCAGATGTGGATGCAGTGGCAGAACATAATCGATTACATCATAATGACATTGCTTTATTTTCCGGTGGCGGCTTTAAAACAACAACAAGTCCCGGTAGTGACTGTGGCTGCCTGATCTGAGTACAGCGCTTCTCTGTGTAGCGGTAACTCGCAACTCACTGACGTTACTCACACGTACCAGCCAGTTTCCCTCCCCAACCAAAGATGTGGTCACTGCAGAAAGGTCCACTTTCAAACCAATTATTGTTTGCATTTTCCATTTTCGTTGAATAAAAACGAGAGCTTACATCTCACTACTTGTATTTAAAAACATAATGTGAAGCGGAGCCAGCTCTATGCTGGGGCAAGAGGGGGCAACTCCCCCTTTAATAAATGTTAAGAAAGAAAATAATAGACTACCCACTTTCTGCAGTGGCCACATCTTTGGTTGGGGAGGGAAACCATTTTTTGCCTGCCACACGTTTTTGGCTGGCACGTGTGAGTAACGTCAGTGAGTTGCGAGTTACCGCTACACAGAGAAGCGCTGTACTCGGATCAGGCAGCCACAGTCACTACCGCGACTTGTTGTTTTAAAGCCACCACCGGAAAATAAAGCAATGTCATTATGATGTAATTGATTATGTTCTGCCACTGCATCAATGCAGAATTATCCACATCTGCATCGAGACGCATGGATGCTAACGCCTGGGAGTGTGGTGGTGTACACATTTTTAGGTGTGATTTGAGTTTTGATCGTATTTGGTTTGTTGATATTTCTGGTGTTACAGATTCTGTATCATGAGATAATTAACAACAACTAATAATATATCTCTATTTATATAGTCAATAGGGGACTAGTCCATTGTTCTTCTCACAGTTTCAGTTTGGTAGAAAAGGGTTTCTTTCTCGATCCCACAAGCACCACTGTGAGCCTGTCTGCTGCACAGAGCCGACTGGAGGATCTGTGTCTGTCAGACCCCGACACAAAGCCCCGTCCAGCTTTCAACTCTGCACTCGTTTCATACACTGATGTAATCACAGCGATTTTTTATTAGTTTTTTTAGTTTTATTTTGGTGAATTGATTTTGTTTTTATAACTTGACCTACCCTTTTTAGTTTTGTTAATACTGGCAATAGTGAAAAGTGTTATTGTTGGGTTCAATTATATTTGATATAGGCCATCTAATTCATGTAAATGTCATATTTTTAGTTGTTATAATCGGACGAGGAATATTTTATTTTTTGTTGTTTTATTTTTCAGTTGTCCTCCTGAGGGGTTGCCACCTTATTGTGGTCAGGGGGGTTGCAGCAGAAGCTTAGCATTAAGGTAGCGGCTATGTAAAGGTAAGTCCACATCCTCTACAGCAGCGCTCACCAAGTTTCCTCCTGGAGATTTCCTGCTGGGTTTAGCCCTACCCGTACTTAAGGCTCCAGCCAATCAGGAGCTTCTGAAGACATTAATTGAAGTTGCAGATTATTGCTGGAACCAGACATCCCAGGAGGGTAGACCTCTAGCAGCACGGTTGTCGACCACTGCTTTACAGAGGCACAATGTATATTTGTGGAATTTAACACAGCACAAAAAGAAACTATGGACCGTGCCTCTGTAAAGCAGTGGTCGCCATTTTGTTATGGCGCATTTTGTCTACAGTCGATTGGCGAATTTTAATCATTTAAATCCACAATATATGGTCCTGAATGTGTCCTCACCTCCTCTGATTGTCGGATGCTTTTGAGGGGAATCCACGCCGTCCCCAGCATGGTGTCCCAGATCAGGCCTTTGTTCCATACCTCCACAATCAGGCCCAGGTCCAGCCGGCTGATCTCACTGCAGGAGCACACAAAGAGCAGCGGTGCTAGTTTCTTTATTTTCATTCATATGCAGACTTAATTTAGCATTTGTTCACATAATTAGTTCGTTGAAAAGTGCTGCAGATAATGCAACCCTGATACAGCAAGCTAAACAAATATAAATTAAACTATACATTTAAAAATACTAATGATTAAATACAATTTAATTAGATTAACTTGTACAGTGCAAATGTGGGCATTGTATACATACTAGAAAAAGTAACATTTATACATAATGCAACAAACATAATAACTAATGCACAAATAAATCTTTAGAAGAACTTCTGTAAAAAAAAAAAAAAGAGAGAGAGAAATAAAAAAGTCAGGTGTAAACAGGGCCTTGAAATTTACGGATATGATGATCTGATTGCGAAGCAGCAGATTTTAAAAACACTGCCATTCCTTCAATGTCCTTAATCCCCAAACACACAGTGTGAGTAAATACAGCACATTCCTTATACCTCAACTACTGAGCTCTACACACAGAGATGAGGCCAGACAAAAGAATCAGGGCAGAAAGCACACACACAATTTCTTGTATATGTGAGGACATTCCAAAGACACTGTAATGCTACACCCACACCTCAGTAAACAAAAGGTTCTTTCTGCTTTTAGTTTTTCCTAAAAAAGCTGAATTTATGGTGAAAAACTGCATGTTACCTTGGCGGACCAGCAAAATGTCCCTACTTCTGCCGATATTCAGGTATTTCTATTATTATTAAGACATTTGGTCCTCACAAAGAGATAAAAACAAACATGCACACAAACACAGTTCAGTGTAAAAGGGGGAATTAGCATCCATACAAGCTCTTTGGTCTCTTGCTTAAAAGATATTAGGTACATCACAGAGACAGACAAAGATGCACTCGCACACAACATGAAATTGCATTAATGAAGAAATGCTAAATTTACCCAGGACATTTGGACATGTTTACTGAAATGACACTCAATTCGGCTGCCAAACCATAAACCTCTCTACCCACAATGAGACCCACCCTGCTTTCATCCCTCCATCTCTCTCTCTCCTTCAAACAGGGGAGGAAAGTGGCACAACGTAAAAGAAGCCTTTTGAAATCTATTCATTATTAATTTATTCTCTCGATTGTCTGCTAAGTGCCGTGAGGACCAGACGACTCCCAGCCGGAGGACAGCATGATGAAGAATGCACCCGTTTGTTTATCTGTATTTATTTATTTATTTCTTCCTTTTATTTACAAAAAAAATAAACACACAAAAGCAACAGAGGCACAGAGTAATTACTAATTGATAGGTTGCCATGGCGACAGGTAGCAGCCCTCCCAAAGATTTTAGAACTGATAAACATCTGAGCACAAACAGGGGCTGCAAGGCTCCAAGATAACAATATAATACAGACTATAATAAGACAATCAGGTCATTTTTTAATGTTAATTAATCAATTTAATTAACACATTTACTAATTGTACATTCTTCTCCTTTTTAATTATATATGAACGTGAAGAGTTGGAGTGGTTATCTTTTTACGATTTATTTCTGATTTGACTGGACACATGGACAATTTACTGCCAATCCATTAAAGGGCAGATAGGCATTTTCTTATGTATTTCTGATATATTTCTGATCATAAAAACAAGTTGAAAAAACATGTGGCCTAAGACTCTTTAAGGCTTCATACACAGAGAAGAGTATGATTCTGGAGAAACACCCTCAGGGTTCTGAGGGCTAAGAGCTGTAAGCAGACCACGATTCTACCAGAGACTAGGGGTGCAACGATTAGAAATTTTGGTGGTATGATTATAGTCAGTGAAATCATATTTTCACGAATATCACAGTTATTTTACGTGAATTAATTTCACAACTGTATTAACATAAAAAATCACACAAACGTTCTACAAAGGTTTCGAACTTCATAAGATATTTATTACTGCTTTTCCGAGATAATGAATTTGTTAAATAAAGGTAATCTCTGTAACCATCTGTGAGGCTGTAAAAACATGTAAGCTGCACAGACAGAGGTGCCTCTCTAATTAATGTAAAAAAGGCATTTCTGGGCAATTTATTTGTATTTTAACAAACTCATGGAACAGAAAATTTGTAATTAAATTAATCTTGCTCTGTAAACTTATCAAGCTCCTATGTTGAACTACACATTTTTGTATATTTTTATTAGAGGTGGGCATAGATTTTTTTAACGCGGTTAATCTCATTGGAATATTGGCGTTGGAAAAAGGTGAGCATGTTCACGTTTTCTGAGCTCAGCCTTGAACGATGAGGTGAGAGAATATTGCCATTACTGCTAAACACTCTCAGAGGTGACGCTAGTAGCTGGAATGTACAAGCACTTTTTTGGGAGTGCTTTGCATGTGCACTGGGGTGGAGGTAGCTCATTGGTAGACTACTTGCCTCTGGACCAAGAGGTCATGGGTTCGAATCCTACATTTAGCAAAAACCACCACTGGGTCCCTGAGCAAGACTCTTAACCCCAAGTTGCTCCAGGGAGACTGCCCCCTGTAGTTAGGGAATGAAAGTCACTTTGGATAAAAGTGTCTGATAAATGCCATAAATGTAAACGTAAACGCACTCCACCAAACCAGGGAGTCACTGTCCACATTAACTGTCTGGAGGAACAAAGCAAGTTTCATTTCAGTATCACCTTTTTGGTTTATGGAAGGATTGGTGCTTACTGAAGATCCGCGTGTGTATTGTTTTCGTCTGTGCGGGTCGCGCTTTTGGTTTTGTCCTTTATAGAACCATATGCCTTTGGTTCTGGCTGATTTGTTTGCCGGTGTTGAGGAAGTCTTAAAGTTGGGTTAACCGCATTGTTTCACACCGCAGTTAACAGTCAAACCGGTTAATCCCTCCACCCTACCAGAGACCCACTCAGATTACACAGGAAAGACTGAAGTAAAGTTTTTATGTCAGTTGAGAAGTGTATTGGTTAGGTTAGTTTATGACATGAACATGTAACTGTTTTCCTAAGTGCACAGTGAACAAGAGGATCTTGAGTCTCTGTTTGAAGTAAGTGAGGGTCTCAGCAGTCCTGGCGGTCAGTGAACGTTTGTTCCACCACTTTGATGCCAAAACTGAGAGGCCTTGATGCACACTGACTTTTGGTCCAAGCCAGGCTGTGCTTGATGATCTAAAGGCACTTTTTTACACTGAAGTTGTATCATGTTTTGATTTGTTCACTGTATCTCATTATGGATTTTTGGCTCGATTCACACAGTTTATGGCCGGTTGTCATCCCAAAACCACATCCATGGTGTCAAACCAGCAGAAAAAAATGCTGTCAGAGCTGCTTTTGTTATTGTGGTCCTTTTTAATAGTCTTCTTTGTTTCTTTTTTCTCTGTATTGTTTAGGTGTGTGATGAAAACCTGACCCAACTAAGTTGTTAGTGACATCCTGGTTCACCTTCGTGTTTCTCACAACGTTAAAGATAAATCTGTCATCAAAAAAAGTGAAATTTAACATCAGATTTAGAGAAGTGTAATTAATCAACTTCCCACTTGTTAGTTTGCATCTCCATTGTTATATTGATTTATTAAATTTCATTGAATTGTTGTCATGACAACATTTCGACTGATGCCCTGCTGTCGAGAAGCTCAGGTACAGCTCGGTTATTGGAAAAATGTTTGTTCACAGTACAGTGTGGTTCCTTGTGTAAGTGGAAAAGCGGCATAAGACATATTTTTTGCTTTCAAGGCAAAAATTGATGTTTCAAATCTAATGGAGAACCACAGGAACCCAGTGAAGGGTTTAAAGTAGTGACTGGTCTTCAATACACTAAACTTCTCATTTTCTAAATTCAAGATATGATGAATAAAGAATCTTGAATATGAGAAGTTCAGTGTATCGAAGACCAGTTCTGAATCAGCTGTAGAGGTCTGGTGTTCCTCAGATAAGGACCAGGCAGAAGTGAGTTCAGGTAGTCCGGTCGCTGCAGAAACTTCTAATAACCAAGAAGCAGGAGAGTGTCTTTCTATGGCTGTTTTCAGTTCCCTCTGCTGCCCTCAGGGAACAGGATCAGACACATTATCCTATTAGCTGCGATGCTCCTCTGAGCTAAAACACACTATAAGGGCTCCTTTTCAATCAGGGGACATCTGGTCTTTTTGGAGTTAAACTAGAACAGAAAGGCATGTGGTCATTAATCCTGGCCTTAAGGATGTTTCTGGTTCCTCAGAACAGGTTATTGTTTTACAGGCTTGCGAGATGACCTACAAGATAACTTCCACCCAAGGCTGGAGCCCAGCCTCAGAAAAAGAAAAGAGCTGCAGGAACTGGAGGGTGGGAGGTACTCTGAATAACATTACGGCCTTCTATTTCAGACATCACTTCCAGCAACCCAGACTGCAGAGTACATGACTATAAACATGGCTAATGGGACTTTCAAACTCTGCATCTTAAGTGGAGTTGCAGAAACAAACCTCATGGAATGAGAAGACAATCGGATCAGTGTTGAAAGTGATCTGAAGCTCATGTGGATCAAAATGTCTCACTGCTAGTGAGTTAAAACAGTCCTGACCAAGATCTACAACCATTTAAAGAGATTTAAAGGAGGAGTTAAGGGTGGTTTTAGACCAGCCAACACTGAAGGCAAAAGTAGTTTATACCTTCTATTGCTTGTGAGCTACCAACTAGTAAATATTAAGGCCTTAGTGATGGACGTGATTATGTGGTCTCTGTTGTTTCAAAAAACATAAAGAAAGGTGCTGGCGCTGATTTAGCTTTGAGGTTATGGCTTTGAGTCGTACAGGGTCATTTTTGGGCTTTTAAAACTGGAGAGTTACCTAAAACCAGAGGGGCACCGAGAAGGGGAACATGTTGCAGAAGTACAGAGGAAATAAAATGGCATTCTTGGAAATGAGGGAACGGACAGTCTGCCACTTTCACTGCCAGGCTCATAAAGACAAACACACATGTACACACACACACACACAAACTCATACTTCGTAAACACACACACAAAAACACCTAATACACACACGCACACACGCGCGCGCACACACACAGAGCCAGGTGTCATGCTGTTGACTCCATTCGTGCGACGGGTGAATCTGCAGCTGGATGCTCACCTCACCTCAGATTTAATTGATTTGTGCACTTGGGTTGATGTTAAAGCGCAGTGGCACTTCAAACCCCGATGTGACACCAGGAGTCTAACACAGCCTTGTCTTAGAAGTGAACATAAACATGGATAAAATCCACAAAATATTCTCATGTGTAAAATCCAATAATGCATCTGCATATCCCACTTGGTCAAATAAAAACATATCACAATATATCAATATCTGAACAAATGTTCATTTGTCATATGAATGCTAATATAGGCTGCAGCATCCCCTGGGCCACGCAAATAATGAATGAATGAATTAATTTAATGTTATCATTATTTTAGTAACATTCATGTATTTAATACAATCGAAACACACACGAAATACTGCGAAAGAAATTCCATCACTGCGTCAAAGTACTACCAGCAAATAACACTGCCAAGCTGTTGTTTTAGTTAGAGGCCTGTATAAACCCTCTTTATGGAGAATTTATTGTCCCCTATGTTCATTCTTAACTACTGCACTGTAACCATAGCATCCACAGCTTGTGCTGCTGTACAACAAACAATAATTTCTGTTGAACGAGTGACACCAGAAAGTCAAATGAGTGACACCAGCATTGAGGTGAAGAGCGTCTCACTGACGAGGAGAAGTTTATCTGCTTTGTAGTCAGATGGCACAACCAGAGCAAATACGAGAACAATTTACAATACAAACTAACAGACCATGGCTAACCTGGCTAGAACCTGTTTTGTTTTTTTATTTTTTTTACTTGTATTGAAGCACAGTCACCTCAGGTGTGACATTATTCCCAACCTCCGAAGTAAATGGAACACAGCATTAAATAGCACTTCTAACACTGTGCTGTTTTTTTCACTTACAACATGAAGTCCTGCTCCCAGCATGGCTGGTCTCCCCGCACTGTGATGGTCGTGCTCTTGACATTCTGCACCTTCAGGGTCACGTAGGCATTGAACTTGTCTGGAATTGAAACATAAAAGGATGTTGCCTTTTTACTGATGCAATCCACATAATTGTGAAATCATGACATTATAAACATAAATAAAAAGTCACGAATGCACATCTATCGCCTATAAATTTGAACATAACCTCACTATTGCAATAAAATATATTTATGTAGCTTTATTAAACATTCTCTAAATACTCATCGAAAGAAAGGAAACCCACACCAGCAGGATCTTAGTACCTATATTTATAGTCTAAATTTTCTTCTGAAGGATTAAACGTTTGTTGCTATAAACTGCATGTACATGAAAACTGGGTTAGTTTATATTTGAACAATATAATTGACCGTAATGATTCACGGAAATCAGAGAATGGTAAAATGAACTAAACTTCAAAAGATATCGACCATTTCTATTGCTCAGTTTACCTTGAAATAAGACCTCTGTGGAGCACTTCACAGGAAGCTTCATCTCCAAATAACCACAAATGCAAACTAAACCGGTCTTGCTGATAGAACAAAGGACCTTGTGTGTTCTGAAGTAGGTACATTTTGAACTGTGTACATTTTTAACCCTCAGCATCAGTGGTTTCCCTGAATTAAAGGGTCCTTCAGATATCAAACATGAACAATGCTACTACAGGATATATGCAAATATAAAAGATAATGTGGTTTATGCTCCAACAAGTGTGTGCATCTGCCAACATAAATCAATGCTGCTCAATGACTTTCTACATCAGATATCATGAGGATCCAAGGGAGAGGAAAGGAATGTGAGAATTTACTGCTGAAATCTGTATCATAAAAAGTACTATGCGAAAGTACTTGAGTACCCCTACTTTCTTTAAGTTTTGCTTTGAATTACTTTGTTGCTCCAAAAATTCTATTTTCCGCCTCTCAAGCTCTCTTATATTTGGCAGATTGAGTAGAATCATTTAAAGAAACGGGACAAATGTGTTACTGCGACAGGCTGCAAAATGCTGAAAAATACAAGGTGTCTAGGTAAGGGTGTTCTGCCCACTCAGCATTCAGCACCACCAGTATACTGATCACGGCCTGACCATCTGGAATCATCTGCACCTGTTTCTTTACTGGTTAGATGAGCTTTTTTCTGTTTGAATGATTCATACACAGGGGACTGTGTGTCTTAACAAACAAAAATGGAACCCGAAACTGGTCAGGTTCAGGGACTGGACTGAAATTGGGTCTTTGAGAATCCTTCAGGAAGCCTGGAGAACTGTACCTCAAGACTACATTATGAATAAAGTCTGACTCTTTGGAAACACTTCAACTACAAATCATAATAATAATAGTAATAATAATGACCAGATGCAGAAGACGACAGAACAACACGTTCTCAGCGTGTGGAAAAGTACAGTGGTTGGGTACAAACACACTAGCATCATTTCTCCTGGGGTACTAAAAAAGCGTACTAGTGAAACTATATGGTGTGTGTGTGTGTGTGTGTGTGTGTGTGTGTGTGCAAAGTATGAGAGAAAATCCAGTGCTCATGAGATCGGATCGTGGCTAAATAATGTGTTGTTGCCCGAGTGAGGATTAGTCTCAATCCCATCTATTCCCCTCCCCCAGAGAGAGAGAGAGAGAGACAGAGAGAGAGAGAGAGAGAGAGAGAGAGAGAGAGAGAGAGAGAGAGAGAGAGAGAG
>JBBPDB010014482.1:0-12773 GCA_037974465.1 Brachypetersius altus | reverse complement strand
TTCCTGAAGTGTTTCCAGTTAAGTGTACTATATGCATCAGACGTTTAGCCAACGTTCCGTGGGCGTGACGTCTGAGGCTGAGACTAACACTGGAATACACTACAACTACAGCAACCTCGGCCCTGTAGAACCAATAAAACCCAGCCTTGCCAAATTATCTAAACGAATAAAAAAGAGGCAGTATAACCCTCATTACAAATGCTGCTCAAAAAGCTGGGACAGAACATGTTCAGGAATAGCATTCGGCTTTCCTGGAAAAAACAACCAAAATCTAGGACAGTCTAGGAAAATCCTGAGGAGGTGTAAATAGAGCACAGATCTCGAACTTAAAGTCTCTCATACAGTGGTTCTGGCACTTAAAGACCACGACTTATAAGGTTCGGCAAAACATGACCATTAAAGGGACAAATATGACACTGGAGCTACAATGTGTGTGTTTTTTTAGCTACTGTTTCCTCTATGGAGGAAAATAAAGCCTGAGGTCAGTGGCCTGAACTACGACACCAAAGGGGTTGTGCTCACCATCGGGAGCGGTGAATAAGACTGACTGCTCTGTTAAAGAATGGAGTATGACTAGGAAATCTATTTTGGGTCATGTGTTAAGAGAGTGTTATGAGTGTATTGTGAGGGCAGGTTAACATTCCTGACCTCGTCTATTTCCCCTCACGGCTACTTATTGTCATACACAGCTATTCGAACATTACTCATATACACAACACATCCTGTCCAGTCGAAACCGACACAGGCCTTGACCTTTTCCTGTCACTGCGGAGGGCATGTACACACACACACACACACACAATCCTGAGGTGACTCTTAAGACGCAGGAACAACATGCATTCTTCCGTGGTTTTAAATAATCCAGCAAACCCGGCCACATATAGAGTGGTCAAAACTAGCTCACTGATGACCTGAGGGATCTTTAACTCACACTCAAGAAAAAAAAAGTAATCCAGAGATTAAATCACCATCACATAATCTATGTTCATCAAAGTTTGACCGAAACACGTATGTTAGGATTAGGTTGGTCCCTTGCACTAAGTCCTGAAATCAAAATATACCTTCTTATACCGTTCAAACAACTGAGAACATGGATTCAAAATCTTGCAAATGAGCCCCTTTTAATTAGCTTTTTGTTGTTTTATTTTTGTTTTACTTTTTAGCAGCATTGGAGGCAGCATTAATTTTTCAAAATATCCTGTTATAAATAAACCACATTATAAAAGAAAAATGGGCCGTTTTCTTATTCAAGTGGACTTTAAAGTTAGTCAGACCGCTATCACCAGAAGGTCTGACAGCTCAGTGGAGTAAGAACTGCTTACTTTGACAAAAAGGAGTTGTTTCTCTGACAAGCACTACAACAAAAACAGACTTATGTGAAACAAAGCGGTGTGCCTGTGAGCCAGGACATGTTATTTACCTGCTCCTCACTGCATTAAACAAAGCTTTTAAAGACATTTGTGAAGTTCATATCACTTCATATCAATACAGTGTCTATGTCTGGGTGCCTGGGTGGAGTATGAGACTGAGCTGAACATTTGAATGGTGAAGATAACCCTTAATTAGCACAAAGGGCAGATTTCATCACCACATTTGGGGATAATCATGACTAAGGACGGTGTTAAAAGGCTTTAGTCTGAATGGTCTCACCCTTGTTCCTTCTGGAGAACAGTTAATGTGGGTTCTGTAAACATCCATCAAGGCTTCTTGAGAGCCTTGGCTGAAGATGTAAGTCTGCTTTATTAATGTATACACTGAGAAAGATGATACAGGGTCATGTGACTGTAAACAGTCCAGCCAGAAGTGGCTGAAATGACAACACAGAAATTTACCAGGATACCAGAACAGCACTGCATATCAGTATTTTACTGGGGTAACGCAACTGGTGCAAGCCTGATTACAACCTTCTGGGACCTCAGCTGCACCAGGAGATGAAACTCATTAGACTTACTGCAGGTTTGCACCTTAACAACAGCAGAAATTTACCATTGGGTGCTTTGGGGTCTTATCTATGCACGAGATCCAACAGTTGCCTAATTATCTGTGCGAAAGCAGGCAACACGTGTTGAGCGAGCCCATGCTTAACAGGGTCAGTGGGTTAGCAGCAGTGCAAGCGCATAATAGCTCCAGGCCCTGTCTTGCTCAGCCCAGCAGACGGCCTGCCTGTCTATCTATGATACCACTGGATGTAACTGAATGCATGCTGAAGTGCACAAGAGTCAAGCATCTTGTGCAGCGACGTTGAGAGAGTATGACACGACTGATTCATTCTTGGAAACATCCTACCGTAACATAGAACAGGGCCGAGTTAAATTACGACACTGACAATTATCATTGGGTGAGAGCTGCATGTGCATAATTTTGTCATATCAAGCTAAAACTGCTACTCCACCACCAAACTATTTCGGATCTAGATGTTTGGTCCTGCTGCAGAAGTGTGAGAGCTGAAATTCTCATCATGGTCCTTCCATTAGCCGGGTCAGATGCACTAAACACAAATGACTCATGCCTTATTAAAGAGCTCTCATCTGACATGTCCACTGGACTTCTCAACGTTCTCACTCAGACACAGCAAACCGCTCATCATACAGGAGAAATCTGTAGCATCTCTGAGTCAAAGTGAGACTCACAAACAATAGAGGAGCTTTTTGGATGAATGATGCTTGTACCAGACGTTCAGATAGCTTTTTTGAGGAGGATCCAGTTTTGATCCTTTAATAAATATCTTAAAGTAAAACATTATTTACAGTTATCTTACAAATCCCATTAAAACATGTAAGCGTATATGCTCCCAAACATCGACCAGTCTTAGTGATCAAACTTATTGAAAGTCAAGCTTTGGACACAATATGCATCAGCTGACCTTCTTGATTGGCTGGAACAGCATGTTGAAGGCAGGTTGAAGCTTAACAGGGCAGGACAGGTGATCTCCAGGAGAAGGGGCTGGTGACCACTGGCTTACAAAATAAATGGTAAAATTGTTTTGTGCAATATACAGAATATGGCTGGGCGATTAATCGGAAAGTAATCGAAATCGACATTCAGAACCTAAAATGTCACGTGACCCCGCTCCGTTATGTTATGTTATTCCGCCGACATGTCGAGCACGGAGAGCTTAAGCACTGAGACAACTGAGCAACTCGTCAGTGAACTATGAGGGCAAAATAAATAAAATAAATAAATAAAATAATCGTTTATTTATAATCGTAATCGAGTTAAAATGTTCAATTAATCGAGATTTTGATTTTAGGCCAAATCGCCCAGCCCTAATACAGAATTACCAAGGCTGGCATGCGTTTGCTCTCAAGGCTATGAAATAGACCATAGTGTGACTATTAAGGTCAGAGGAAGAGTCTTGGCAAAAATAAGCTGCACTAATAATGGCATGATTAGTGAATGGTATGTGTAAACAACATTTATCAGCTCATTTTATTTTACGACGGGAAAATCACAAGTGCTCCATCCATCCATTTATAAATGCTGTGTGAACTGAAACAACTGAAGTATGCAAACCAGTGACTCTTCAAAGCAACTTCATTCGCAAAAACAGAAGCGATTCGAGTCTAGACACTGCTGGTCCACACACCACATTAGATGCTCTCAGCGAGAGGTGGCTTGGCACTGGGCTGGACACAGCAAATGACCACCTACTAGGTGCTGACAGCATACAATGTAACAGCTATCTCTTCACACATTTTTCCTCAGTGGTTTTGCCTCTAAATCTCTTATTCAGTTTCGACTTCATCTCAGACAAAAGCTTAATCAAGGCTTTGCACTGACCGCTGATCCACTAATGACTCGCAATGCCTTCCAACAGAATACAGGTAATGGAAAGATTAAAGAGAGGTGGAGGCCAGCGGGGATGGCTGCTGAAGCTCTATTCAAACAGTGGTGCCTAGTGCCCTTCAGGATCCTACAGAATAACTGGGGAAAACCGATTAAGCATATGGGGCTCTAAATCAATTATCATCAGGGCCAGTAATTGGTCCCTGCGAGTCCAGAGAGGTCAGAGGATGAGCTCCAGTATCAAGACTGGAAATACTCGGATCATTTCTTCATCTCAAGTAAAATATCCTGGATATGATCTTGTCTAGATAAACATCATCTACCAGTTTAAACTCTGCATAAGCTACTGCAGCAAAAAAGGACCGTTAGTATTATGAGCTAGAAATGCACAAAGAGTTCCACCCCATAAATTCTATACAAAAGTGATGGCAGAAAAGCAGGCGTTCGAAATCATCCGGTTCCTGAGAGAAAGCTAACAACGACATACCAGTGCACTAGAATTTACATGAAATTGAGATTAATAGAATACAAACTAAATGAATGCATTTTGCAATACACTGAAAAATTGTGAAATCCATCGTCCAATGCGAAAAATAACTAGTAATGACTCCTAACTTTCAGTAGTAAAAACGTAATGAGGTATCCTGTGGTATTTGGAAACACTGTAGACATTTAAGAATGGTTTATCCCACATCTATATAGTAACTATGTCATTTAAATAATTACAAACTCCATAGAAAACATTACATTTCCGTGTCAGATGCTGAAAATGGCACTTTTGTTGCAAATGTTAGCTGGAACTGGGTTTATATTGTGGGGTGTGCGCCCTGTGGCCTGCTAATTGTAGCTACTGTTAGCTTAGCTAAGAGGCTACATCAACAAACACCAAACAACAGGTTTGGCTTTAGTTCTCTGTCAGTCTTTGTTAGCTGGAAATGAACCTGAACTGAAATTTGTTCTGAGAACTAAGCTAATTTTGCTAAGAAGAAGCTCCAAACACCTCAGAACAGGTCCGTCTTTCTGACACTTCAACATCAGTCACTCATCATGTCTTTCTCAGACATTTGTCTGCACTTGTTTCAGCAGAGCTCTTGAACATCTTAGAGGGATTAAGCAACTGTTACCACTTTTCAACATAACTGCCCCTACAAAGGGGGTTTAGAGTGGTTTAAAATGACCAAATGGTTTTCATTAGGCCATAAATACCTTAAAATAGTTATTAAGCACATGAACAGAAAGGGCAAGAGTGATCTGTTCTATCTACAAAAGCGAGCCCTAAGCTATAACAGTATGAATGTACAAGGGCTCACTATTAGACACTATTGTCCTTTGTTTTATGTTGTAACAGCTTTTTTATGTTACATTTAGTTTCATGTAGCAATTCTGCGCACTTACTGAAGAATTTTGCATGACACGCCTACGTACTGTCGTCATCGGCTACATCCTGTCGTCATCGGCTACATCCTGTAGCCATTGCCTACATCCTATAGCCATTACCTACATCCCATAGTCGTCCCCTGGGTGGGCTGCATCTTGCTGTTCTTGACGAGTGTGTTGAAATGTGTTGAAAGGGTCAGACCAAAGCCAGATTTAGATTTTGAAAGGAAAAATGTACATCACCTTCAAACGTAAAAGAGGCTCAAAGCTGGGGCACGAAGTGAACAGATGGTTTTGGCCTTTAATTCGTAATGGTTGGAGTAACACTGCCATTCTCCAGACTGGGGCTAAAACCTTTTCAGCTTAACGTGAAGCAAACAACAGCAGGAGGAGCACGATGCAGCAGCTTCTTAAACACACATTTATTGCAATCTGAAAAAGCAGCATGTGTAGGTGACACTGAAATAATGCACTAAAATGCTTTCATTTGACTCCGTTTACCTCCTTTCTAAGCTATTTTTCAAACTTGTTAGATCTCATCCCAGTTTCTGCATTTTATATGTATAGGGATCAGCGGAAATCGACACTGACCTACAAACACCAGCGTAGTTTATTTATGCATGCTGTTTCTTTTTTCCAATTATTCTATTTCTTTGCCTTATAAAATCTAGAAACAGCCCTAGTTCTATGTAATATCAAGAACCAATGTCTAAACAGTCTTAAAACCAGCCTTTTTTCTGGTTGTTTCTTCTGACAGGAATGAAAGTGGGCCATTGCATGTTGTAGAACAGATTGAATCCTGTTTTTCAGGGTCTATGCCTTAATTTTCTGCACCCTGTACAGACACAACAGCCTTATGTGGTATTTATTCACAATATGACTCAAGATTACACCCTTTGAATAGTTCGTTTCCAAATTCAACTGTTTTTTCATCTATTTTTTATGGACAATAATCAAAGACTTTTTTCCTTTTCAATTCCTCATGAATAATTGAAAACAACAAGAAAACCATTAAAGCTCCCACTTGCTGTCGTACACGAGCCCTTTTCCTCTTCAGAGCTCTGAACCAGGCAACATCCTTCTTGCGCTGTTTCAGAAAACAGTTCTGAAACGTGAGCTGTGAACACGCTAAGCCGTCCGCGACCAGGCACCGCTCCAGGACGAATGCGTTCCTTGGACATTAGCTTCAACTTAATAGGAAAACGGATATTGGAGTGAAAGAAAACCAGGCCGCCCTGAAATTGAGTTTGAGATTGTTCAGGCCCACGAAGGGTGTGGGTGCCAGTCAAGGCAGTGGCATTTCATCTCAGCCTCGCATGTAGCCAAGATATCCGTACCACTTGTGTCGGGAAGAGGAATCTGGCGCTTGTGTCTCAGCGTCTGATGCCATTACAATAGTTTTCCGCCAATGTTTCCGCCTGCGGTTGAGATTCAGAGTCATTCAGAGTCCACACTGTTCACACTGGAGGCAATTGTAACCACATATGCCACTTATGCCACCAAATGCTCAGTTTCTACCAGAAATGGTCATAATGCACTGCGTGAGGCCCGAGATATTGGTTTACCATAGATTTGAGAAGATTTTGGCATAAAGCATAACACGCAAAAAAACTGTTTTTTAGACTCGGCACAATACCACTTTTTTATGTCCGATACGATACTATAAACTTGGATATCTGTCGGTACAATACAAATCCGATACTAGTCTTTTTTGAACAGAAAACAAAAAATAATGCTTTCAAAAAATGTTCAGATACATTTGGTACACCTTCACACAATATAACTGTGATATAAGGGAGAAACATTACACAGAGAACATATAAGATGATGCCCTTTGTAAAAACATATACATTTATAGCCGTAATTTTTTCATAATTTAGCACAATTTTCACACATTTAGAGCTAAATGTGTTTTTAAAAAAACATAAACGTTGCACTCTAAACCTAAATGTTGTACTTTTACAAATGGAGATACTAAAGGTGGAGTTTTAATGTATGGTACCGCTTTTACAAACTGCGAGATATGCTAACTGGCCATGCCCTGTGATTACAATTGGCTGTTACTTAGCAGGGGGCTGGACTGCGTGCTGAGATATCCCCTGGAGAGGCCAACATGGAGGATTTGCCTTAAATGATTTAAATCAAAATGTTAAATATGAACATTATATCTTGCACGCTAAATGTGAAACTCCAGAGTTAGATAGGGCTCGGTGAGACCTTTCAAACGACCCCGTGTTCGCCATAATAGCACCACCTTGGACAAAAATAATGGGACACCCGGGCTATTATGGTAGCTGGGGCAGCCCAGTGGTTATGGCGTCCGCCCTGCGACCAGAAAGTCCGGGTTCGATTCCCAAGACCGCTAGGCACCGCTGAGGTACCCTGAGCAAGGTACCGTCCCACACACTGCTCCCCGGGCGCCGTGTTCCTGGCTGCCCCCTGCTTCACTTAGTGAATGGGTTAAATGCAGAGGAAGTATTTTGTGCTGTTCACACTGTGTGCAGTGGTGTGTTCACTTATGACAAATGATCACTTTTTTTTCACTTATGGCGAACGAGGGGTCGTTGGAAAGGTCTCATTGAGCCCTATCTAACTGTGAAGTTTCCCGGAGATTGATGGTTGTCCCGCCTAGAAAAGCCGCAAGCTCCTTCCGGGGGGGGATAAACCTCACCTGGGTGTCCCAATACATTTGGCAGTCTTGGCATTTTCTTTTTTGAGTCTGAAGTCCCTCCAAACTCCTGACATGTTGGCAAGTCTCATACACAACAGAAACTCTTCTCGCGTGAGGCATCTTCTCGCGTTATGCACGTCGCAAATCAAGTTATGCATGCTGTAATTCTTTTCCGCGATTTTTAATGGATCTAATTACATTTTTACATTTTCTTTCCGATTTCCAATCCAGTAATGCAGGTCAGGATTGGATCAATACTCTCTGTATCTCTGCTATTTTTCTAGATGTACGATCACCGATCAATTTGGATCAAAACAAAAGGGCTACATTTGAGACCATTATTCCACTAATCATCGCTGTAAAGAAAATCAGTTAATTTGTACATCAAACCCACCACGAATGACATCTCACAAATTATTTTTTAAAATAAGAAATAAATAAACGTTACAGTTCTTGCCTACAGAGTGACATATGGGTTGGCTGGTTCCTCGCTGGTGGAATGAGCTGCCAAAACTGACCAGAGCGTCAGAATCCCTCTCTAGCTTCAAAAACCTCCTGAAGACTCATCTGTATATAGAGCATCTCCTTTCCTAATACTTACACTACTCTTACATAAAGATTAACGCTTAATACTCTCCTCCGGTTCTCACACTATCCTCAAACTTCAATATGTTACAGTTAGTCGCTTTGGATAAAAGCGTCTGCCAAATAAGTGTCATGTAATGCACAATTCCCAGCCCATCGCAGCCTTTTAAAACCTCATAAAGGTCTTTATAACGAGCCCAACAGCAGAAAGATGTCTTCTTACCATTTTAGGAGCACATTGAGACGCCCAGGCCAGCGGGATCCTGAGAACCTGTGACCAGACATGGGTGAACTTGACCCCTACACCAGAACCTGGAGCGTAGAGCCCACATCTGCAGCCTGTAGGGGTCAAGTTCACCCTTTTCTGGTGACAGGTTTTCAGGATCCTGCCGGCCTGGGGGGACTCAATGTGCCCCTTACCATCTTATCGCTTTCCCCCCGCATTGTATGCCTATTCAGAAATCTTAAAAGCTTAGTCGCCGCCTTAGACATAAGAGGGACCTGTTATACTGCGATGTAAACAAAACAGGCAACAAAACATGGCTCGCTATTCAGACACAAAACGATACCAGCGATCATCCCTCACCGTACTCCGTACTCACCAGTTGCCAGGGGAAATTCTCCATTCTCGGCCGGGAGGAGCCGGAGTCCGAGGCCCGTTCCCGCGGGGCTCCCCGAGAGTGAGCCCGAGCTGAGGCGCGTCTGAGGTGGGGCGGGGGCTGCGAGGCTACGGCAGACGAGGCCAGCCCCGGCCGCGCTGCGTCCGGAGCCCCGCGGTTCGCCTGCACGGAGCCGGGCTCATCTTTAAAACACCTCCCCGCCTGATACCGCTCAGTCCACCGAGAGAAAGGACGATCCGTGCTAGCAAACACCAGCCAGAAAGATGGAGGTGTGTTTCCTCTTTTGTTATTGTTGTTGTGGGGGTGAAGGCTGAAAGAGCAGGACCGAGCTGGAGACCCTCATCCCCCGATTTGTTTTGGCCGAGGGATGAGCTCACTGCGAGGGGCGGTGTGGACTGGGGAGGGAGGGAGGAACTGGGGAGGAGTGATTTTCAGCAGCGTTTTAATTATTTATTTATTACAATTATTTTATTTAGCAACTGTTTGTGTTTACACCCACGCACTTTTTAAAACAGACCTTTTATCACATTTGGAGAGAAATGATAATATTAGGAAAACTAATATTGTAATATCCTTGAATATGACCAATAAAACATAAAATATATGAGATATATATATATATAATTATACATATCCCGTGGTCCGTTTAGTATAAATATATATGGGCTTTATTTTTAATTTACCTACAATAAAGCGCAACAGGGTCTGATCAGCTGTACGGTGGCGACCCCTTGCGAACAGGGAAAGTAACTGCAAACACAACGAATAAAAACAGATAGTTTTCCATCTCACATTTCTTTAAAAATAACATTAATGTGGAGTGTAAGTTTTGTTTAATGTGCTGTTTCACTCCGTTTCTGTTTTATTTCCTAGTCCTAGTTTGCGATCCTCCATAACTAGAAGCCGAATCGTCTAAAGACTGTTCCAGCCTTGACTGTTGAATTGGATGCAGTACAGGGCGGCCAATCAGAGCAGAGGAAATTTACATATAACCTGTGGCCACTGTAAAATAAAAAACGCATCTGTTTTTGGTACATCAATCTACAATAATGGGGTGGTAGTAGCTCAGTGGGTAAAACACTTGCCTGAGAACCTGCTCCAGGGGGACTCTCCCTGTAACTAATGATTTTAAGTCTCTCTGGATAAGAGCATCTGCCAAATGCCACTTCACCTTTAGTCCAAGTGGACCTCAGGAGGAAAAATGACCATAATACCATATTTCAACAAACACGTAGCCCCAAGTGCAATGACTATTTAAACGTTTTATTGAAAAAAATAATTCGTAGAAAATACTATTTTACATTTACATATATATCACGATATTGAGTGTACTCCAGATCGGAAACACACACACACACACACACACACACACACACCCTTCAGATGGTACAGTATGTGTAGATACAGTAGCGAGCCATCTCCTTGTTGCCGCTTGCCTGGTAAATAAGGGAGAGATTATACGCAATCTCTCGGCGGAGATCCACCTGATCATCATCAATCCCCTTCAAACACAAACACAGAGACAAAAGTGTTATTATTGATTACAACACAGATGACTGTACTTTACTGTACACTCCTCATTTGATTGTCCCAATTTCAGCATGTCCTAAGATTTTCCTCGTTAAAGAAACACAAATGAACATCATTTCCACTTAATTACCAGTGAGGACATGTCTGACGTCCAAATGTTCCTTTTTTATTAGAGCTGGAGCTAGAGGGCTAACAAACACTAACAAAAACGAATCCCTCTCTCAACCTGCTCTAACCTCATCCAGCCCTTCATTAAAGCGGAGCAGACTTGTGGATGACAAAGTAATTCAGGACCTACTGTGAGCTATAAAACTGAACAAAACTGCAAGTTGATAAAGCCGGGCTATTATGGCTGACCCTGGATCAGATCCCTCACTCTGTGTCCTAAACCACATACACAAGCCTGTTCCACCTTAATGAGGAGACGGATGTGGTTTGATTGAGTTAAAAGGAGGATTTACAGAAATGATTTGTACGACCATTGACTTCTTGTGTTCATTAGTTGGATTAGTCTCAAACCTCCAGTTCTAAACAAAATTCAGACACTGAACATGGACTTGGTGAAAATGTTTCTTCACATCGAATACTTTACATAGTTCTATTTCAGCTCATTTCAACAGCAGTCACATATTTTCAGTTTTTGATTGAATATTTTTTATATTACTGATAAGATTTCCTTTAGTTTTTGCTAGTTTTAAAGTTTTATATTTCCAAATAAGCAAATATGTTCTCTACTCACATCCAGCTTGAGTGGAGGGAAGGTGAGGGCTGTGTGGTAGTAGTGAATGGCCAAGTGGGTCAGGCCCAGCTGGTGTAGAGCCCGACCCAAATTATAAAAGCTCTCCTGGCAGTGACCTCTAAGCTCCACGTAACGCCACAAGAAGGAGTAGCCCTGAGGAGACAAAAGAGGTGATGACAAAAAGCATCTGAAATGCAAACACTGGCCGTTTCATTATGAAGTCCTTGTAGCTCCGCCTTGCTGGTGGACTGAGCGGACTATAAGCTGATATTTCTGGGCAGTGGACCGTTCTGAACCCAGCAGTGAAGCTCCAGCAACACCACTGTGCCAGATACACTCGTACCAACACACCACACACGTTACCGTGTCACGACCACATCAGTGCCACTCCCTAACCACTAGACCGCTAGCTGCCCGGTCAGAGGAGCTCTCCCTCTTCTGATGGACAGAGTAGTGCGGGTTCCTGATTTGCAGACTTGTGGAGGTGGTTTAGGACATGGTACGACTTACTGTGAGCTACAAACATGAAGAAAATATCATTGCTGCAGACAGGCACTGAGGTGTGGAGGACTGATCTCAAATCAGATTCCTCCATATTTATAACGGTTGTTGCTACAAAACTGACTCTAGATCAGCACTCCTGCTCTTGGTGCAGTTTGTGAAAACAGACCCTGTTGTGTAAAAGGGCATCACAGTGAAGGTTCATTCATTTTTACAGCTCACATTAAGTCATACTGTGTCTTATACCACATCCAAAAGTCTGTTTGTCTTTACTGAGGAGTTTAAGTGTCTCAGAAAAGGTCTGGGACAGTATTTACAGGGAAGATTTGGTGGACTATTGACTTCTAGTGTAAACAATTTTAGCCTTGTAGCATAAGCTCCAGTTAGAAGAAGCAAAAGTTGGGCTCCAACCATGTCTTGACTGCCCAATGAAATGTGAAACTATTCTTTTGACGGAGCGGCGAAAACTGAAAGAATAGTTCACACCATTCCAGCCCTCAGCATCAGATCTACATGTGTGCGAAGATGCAGGACCCCAGAACAGTGCCTGCTCTGTTGCGCAGGATTACAACCCTGTGGGATGTGCTGTCGGGGAAAACGTCTCCACTATGGCTGTTGTAACACACCTGCAGGACCAGTGGGTGTCTTTTCATCACGAACTTCTGGGAGGCCATGTGGAAGAAGGTGAGGCCCACACACAAGCTGTGCAGAGGGTCACCAGGCTGATTCCTGAATGCCTGCATGTACTGACCTGCTCATTAGGACACACAGGGAACACTGCAATTAAAAAGGGGCTGATGTACAAGCTTTTCAACAAAGTATCAATACAAATATACTAGGGCTGTCAGTAGATTAACATATTTAATCGCGATTAATCTCATGTTTGCCACAGTTAACTCGCGATTAATCGCACCTTTAAGTCTGTACTAAATATACTGTTTATAATACTCTTATCAACACAGGA
>JBBPDB010014452.1:0-12775 GCA_037974465.1 Brachypetersius altus | reverse complement strand
ATGACCAATGTGCTGCATGTACAACAGTAGATAATGAATCTTAAATGATGCAAGTACAAATCGTTCCAAATGAAGCTGGATTTCCTATCTGCACAAAAGGGTTAAATATATCTGGTGAAATAAGACTTATTTGGAGCTTGGGAATTATTTAGTCATATTATATAATCACATACTTTTTATATCACTGTGTACTGTGTTTTTGCCTCTGATTCTGGAATTTCTTAATTATTATTTTTATCATCATTCAAAGTGTTTTGACGACACGATTATTATTCATCTCCATTTTTCTCCTTTTCTTGCTTCTAGACATTATATGCCCAGTCAGATTATGGTTTGCTTTCTGTCAGTGGAATGATCCACTGCATGACTTCAGAGTGCTGTTAGAGCGTTAAAGCGCTGTAACCCAGGTGGAAACAACATATCCTGTCATTCAGTCCGGCCCAGTGATCCTTATTACAACCCTATGATAGTGAGAGAGTGGAAGGGATGGTATTTGTTAATTCTCTGTAGTTTTCAACTGTATGGATGAGGCACGCTTTACTATACAGGCCTAAATTCTTGTAGATTTCTGTGCACCTGTGAAAATCAAATTTTCACATTAATATTACTGAATATGCCAAATGAAACTAAAAGGAATAAAAACAAATAACTTTCTACAGTAAAGAGTGATTCAGTATATCAGTGTGTTCCTTCTGGAAGTCCAGTATTACAATAATGTAATGAAATCAGGAGCTGCTGATGGTGTTGCACAAATCTAAATAATGGCTGGAGGAACCCGAGGAGGAACCTGGAGCTGAACCTGTGTTCTCCTCACCAGCTCACACAATATCAGTTACTTTTACAAACTTCGAAGAGGTAAAAACAACACTTAGGTGTATAGAGCCTTTTATCCTCAATTCTAATAAATCCAGTATATTTCCTACTATGCCATTTTAAATTATTTCTGACACCCCTAAAATGGACCATACCATTTATTTACCTTCCTTTGGCATTTTATTACCATTATAAAAGGTCATACTTTATCTAATGTTAGCTAACACAGGTGCTCAGTCATGAACAGAGAGACAATAGAGGATTAGCAGTTGTAATGTACATTTTGACAGTATAGAGTTTATTATTTTAATGGTCTTTTGTGTGACTATAGTGGTTTATAATTAGTCTTTTGAATTTTTGACATTAGCTTTAATAGCCCCCTTTGTTTTTCACTTTTTACCTGGTTGGGTAATTCAACGGTATTAAAATCCATGTGTGCTGAAGGCTGCGTAATTGTATTAATTACAATGTATGACTGCTTTATTGAACTCACATTAGGTTTAATTCATCAGAAGTCATCAAAAGCATGAGGTTAAAAGATAAAAAAAAATGACGGATTTAAAAATGTTTTTATGATGATGAAGGCAGGTGGAGATCAGGAGGACTGTAAGAAGACAGACAAGAAGTCAGGAGGGTGTGATGAGGCACCGACTCTCTGGCTCAGCCAGGTTTTAACCACCCATCCAATCACACGACATGGACACTAACAAACATTCACTAGACACAGGTGGACACAATCATTAGATGCCTCACCGGACCGTGTGATAATGCCGTTAGCCGATCAACTCCGCCCAGCTTTGGATAGACGACCCGTCGCCACGGGGCTCTCCCGTTTGTGGTACAAATGGGCTTTGTTTTCGTTTTTTCGCTTAAAGTGATTTTCAAAGCAAAGTGTGTGACGGTGTGGGTGTGAGAGCGTGTGTGTCCCTATACTTTTGTCAACATATTTGTGTATGACAGCCCAGTACATTTGTTCATATTGGCCAGTTCGTCGTTAGAGCGCGACGTTGTTTAATATCCATTTTTTTGAAGATAGTAACGAAGATACTCTGACGATACAGTGTTACGGACTGGAGCCTCGTAAAGTTACAGTGGCAGCAGGTAACAGTGACGCGAGATGATGTGTTGCGTTAGTTGCTAGGTAACAAACATAAAAGTCGATCATCGACGTTAGATCGCTTATTTAGGATTCCTAACTCGAGATAAGATCCATCCATCCATCCATCCATTATCTACCCCATATTCCTGCATTAGGATTCCTAAATCCAGTTAGATCTGCTTCTGTAATACCAAACTGAAAAAATCCTCTTATATAGTCCTATTTTAACTTTATGCTTAAAAGAGGAAGTTTCTGTAATACGGCCCCTGGCACCTAATGATTACTCTCACGCAATTATTTTACATTAAAAAATTGTGTTATTTCTGTTCTCGATTTGATTTTTTTTATTTATTAAAAAACACAATAAAAAGTACCGATAAGAGAACCGTTAAAGCACCGAACCGATAAGTGGTATCGATAGAAGTAGTAACACCGTTAAAACCTTAACGATACCCATCCCTACATATAACCAAGCAACACATTTGAGTGGACAATATAGTCCGAGAGGAACAAAACAGTCTTTTGTCCATTAAAATATGCTCCAATCATAACTCTCTCTCCCTTGGATACACTCTCCACAACCTTCTCATCCATCTCACACCCAGCCTGCAGGGTATATGCACTAACAACATTCAGCATCACACCCTTCTAACTCCCTAACCACAGGGGACAGTCTCCTATTCCCTAACCACAGGGGACAGTCTCCTATTCCCTAACCACAGGGGACAGTCTCCTATTCCCTAAACACAGGGGACAGTCTCCTATTCCCTAAACACAGGGGACAGTCTCCTATTCCCTAACCACAGGGGACAGTCTCCTATTCCCTAACTAGGCAAGTATCTTCAAGCCCAATCCCAATGAGTCTGACACTCATTTCACCACCTGAACATTCCTAACACACTCTTCCTTCACAACAACACCTACCCCAGTTCTCCTCCCATCCACACCATGATGGAACAATTTGAAACCTTCTCCAATAAACCAGGCCTTACTTCCACTCCATATGATCTACTGCATGCACAATATGTCAACCTCCTCTCTCTCCATCATATCACTCCCTTAACCTGTCAACACTCACCTTCACTTCTACTCTCCCTCCTGCCTCACCCGCTCTTCTTCTACTTTAAGTCACGTGGTATCTTCTAACAGGTTAAATAAACCAGGAGGCGACATCTCAGTGTAAGTAAACGCAGTTGTGTTGTGTGTTAGTTGAGTTGTTACCTCCTTGGTTCTCTTTCCTCTTAGATTTGCTTCTCTTTTTGGCTTTGGCTTGTCCTCCCATTCTTGTTTAAAGGTGTCACTGTTAGACAGTAAGCAGGTAAGCCTCTGGGCACAAAACCAGAGCGGTATCCCTTTAACTAAACTGATTTTTATCCCTCTGTGTGGCACATGAAGGTTCACAACTTGGGACTGAACACTGGATTTAAGCAAGCATGGGGCACCAGCTTCTTCTTCTCCTGGTCGTCAAGAACCACTGGACCTTTGGTGCCACCTACAGTTCGACAGTGTAAGCTTTAGAAACTCTGACTCCAGGAAAGAAAGTGGTTTCTTCACAAGCTGGTTTTTGAAGTACACCTTAAAGTTTATATACTTTTATATAAATAAAATTGAATTGAATTGAATTGACTGTTTCCACTCACACGGAGGAGCTTAAAAACATTTCTTTTTCAAGTAGTCAAGCATTATGGATTTTAAATCAAATTAAATGCAATAAACCAGCTTAATAAAAGTCTGCAGCAATTAACAGTAGTCAAGTGAAGTCTTTGGGCTTTTTTTTTCGAACCTTTCATATATTTACGTGAGTACAGCAACACATAGTTTGTTTATTCGTTTAAATAGACTGAAAAAGTATATACTTTTCTGCAACAGCCTTCACCTTTGAGTGGATGTGTATTATATTATATTATATCATATTATATTACATTATATTATATTATATTATATTATATTATATATTAGAGGTTATCGCAATTTCAAAATAAAAGTCCCGATGTCTCATATGTTTCCATATTGTCTGTGAAATTACATTTTAAAAATTCTAATGTTGTATGCAAGATGTAACTCTAGCTCTAACTCTGTAAATTTTCACAGACATGTTTAAGAGTATTTAAGAGTGTTTAAGAGTCCTGGTTGTCGCGCACCAGTGACGCGTCCTGAGTCCCCAGCGTTAGAGTGACGGTGTGTTTAGGCGACTCTTGGTGGTGGCTCCATGTGAAAGTGGAGGATCTTCTGGAAAATCGCAGAGAGAAGGTAATTTTAGACACGGCGCTTAGTGCCATTAAAGTGTTAGTCCTGTGTGTGAGGACAGTGTAGCTTGCTGCCAGTCGGTTCAGAAGCTGACAGTGAAATGATGGCTCTTCCTCCTCAGCCGGCAAGGTCAGGCTGGTCCTGTGGAGGAGAGGACCTCTCTGTGGATCTTTAAAGTGAAGATTTTGTCAGACGTGAACACACCACAGCACGCAGTGTCAACAGCTGCAGTCAGCCAAGACCACGCCGCCCGGGGCGGCAGTGTGTGAGGACAGTACGTTGCATAAGTGCACCACAGTGATGCCAGTAGCAGTCCTGGGATTCGAACCAACAACCTTCTGATAGAAGAGGCGGCTCCTTAACCAATAGGACAATCATCGTTCATCCAGGTGCTTTGGGCAATCTTACTGTTTTCATCTGTTATCAGATAATGACTGGCCAGCTGGTGACCTAGTGGTCAGGGAGTTGCCTCTGTGATCAGATGGTCATGGGTTTGAATCCCAGGACTGCTAGTGGCACTAGTGAGGTACCCTTGTGTAAGGTGCCGTCCCCACACACTGCATCACTGGCTGCCCACTGCTTCACGTGATTAATGGGTTTAATGCAGAGAAATAATTTTGTGTTGGTCTCACTGTGTTTTTAAGTATGTTCAGTGAAATTACTTTTATATACAGTGGGCACGATCACAGTAAGGTACAGTAAAGTGCCCTCTTATAGTCACGTGTGTGGGGAGAGTCCCACCCCCCCAGTAGACTCTATCCTAATGTTTCTTTCCTTTTCTCTCTCTCTCTGTCTCTATCTCTCCCTCCTTTCCTGTATCAGTTGTTTGTGTAACATGTGGATGTAGACTGGTGAGGTGTGACTGGTCAGCTGGCAAGTCCAAAAGATGACGGCCAGGATTTTGGGACGATGGGCTCGCCTGTTGTCTAGGTTCCCCCAAGCGTCTGCGTCTGCCACCTGCCTCCAGCTGCCCTCGGCCCAGCCGGCAGTGCCACTGTGGTCCCACTCCAGGATAAGGCATGCTGTTAGACCCCTGTGCCAAGACCTCAGAAAGACCCAAGAGCAGGAGTCACAAGTCCCATTTAAACGCACAGAACTGGATGTGGCCATTGAGAAGGCAGCCACTCAGCAAGATGTGCTGCAGGCTTGGGAAGACTTGGGGGGTTCGCCCAATCAGGCGGCTGTGTGTCTTATCCAGCTCAGCCGGCTGGCGGCAGAAAAAGGAGGAGCAGATCCGGAGGGTATTCTGCAGGACCCTCGCTGTGTGGACCTGCTAGAGACAGTCAATTCTCAGGTAATGATAGCCTCTCTTCTAAAGAGATCTGTTAATGTATGGGTTGTGTAAGCGATCCTCTATCACAGGTGTCCTCAGTTCAGGTACTAGAAGACCACAGGCCAGCACTGTTTGCACCTGATTGAGCCCATTACTTAATTGGCAGGTTAAGCTGGCATGTAAGAGCATGGAAGTCTGATGATGCTGCTGATTTTCCTGCCCTCTTCCCATCCTGTGCTAGGTGTCCGTGATCTGGAATGGTACAATGATATCTCTGCTGTACTCACTCTCCAGCCTGGGTCTGCCCCCCAGTGCTACAGTGCTGCGCTCTCTCCAAACTGAGGCACTGTGGAGGCTTCGGCGCTTCACCTACCGGCAGCTGTCCTTCCTAGTGAACTGGGCGTTGGTCCACCAGAAACGGGGGTAAGCTGTGCATGCCAATGACCTTCTGTTATCCCACTTAGCTGTTACGTAGCAGTTGGGTTTCCTTAATTAACATTAGTTAGTGTTAACGCATGAAGGGCTTGGCTATAAAGCTGTTCTAGTAAGACCAGTGTCTGTTTGTTGGCAGGAAAGTGGACGAGGCCCTGATCTCAGCCGTGCTGAAGCAGCTAGAGTTGCGCTGGACAGAGATGAGTGACCCACGAACGATCAGCGTCCTCATGGGCCGCACTGGACAGCTCTCTCCATCCTTAATGGACAAACTGGAAGATAAGGTAAACACAAGTACTGAAAGAGATGCTACCTGTCAAAAGTTTGGACACACCTTCTCATTCAGAATTTTTTATTATTTTATTATTTTCTACATTGTGGATTAATATTGAAAACAAATAAAATGATGAAGGAACACATGGAATTACGCTGTAAACAAAAAAAAACACAATCTGTTCTGTAATAAGGGAACGATGGACTGTTATTTTTTTACTGAGTTCAGTGGTTCTTGCCATAATGTGCAGTAGAACCGTAGTGGAACAGGATCACTAACTGGACCAACCCGACCCTCACAGCTGATGATCCCACACACAGTAAGAAGGAGAGAAACTCCACTAATGGACTCTTGACGAAGAACCTCTGTTAATTAAATACCATTCCACGTGGATTTCTCATGAATCTGAGTGCAAAAAAAAATGCCAAGAGTGTGCAAAGCTGTCATCAGAGCAACAGGTGATGTTTTTAGTGTTAATCTACAATATAGCCAATAATAAAAGAAAATCTTTAAATGAGAAGGTGTGTCCAAACTTTTACCTGGTAGCGTGCATTAAAGTACATAAAATACTTTTGTCAGCACTGCATTCTAGTCAAGAACTCCATACGAATATACCATATTGAAACATGTGATATTGTATTTTCTTTGTCAATTTAGAGCTTTATGTTGATGAAATAGTCAAAAAAAAGTGTTTATTACCTTTTTTCCATAGTGTCCTGTGATTTCACAATCAAATCGCTTTTGTCGTTCCACCAAAAGGGATGAAACCCACACCAGCAGGATGTCATAGATATGCATGTGTTTATAAGTTCAAATTGTACGTAATTTGTTCAAATTAAATGTTTCTTATTACTCAGTTACTAATAGTATCTAGAATGACTGCCCTAGTCACAGTTTTTCTTCTTCTCTGAAGATAGACGCAACGCTTCCTGGTAACCGCAGTATACGGGGTCCCCTCTCCTTCCACATCAATTGCTTCCTGCTTACACATGAAGCTGTCAAGGGTTTTTTTAATGTCTAGTGTTAACCACGTCTTCCGTCCGGAGCAGGCCCTGGAGCTGGCTGAGAAGTTCACTGCTGATGACATCCGCAGCGTGGCACTAGCCTTGGCATCCCAGGGGCGGCGAGCGGTGCCACTTTTGCGGGCATTGTCATACCACCTGCACCAGAAACCCTCCTCTGAACTCAAAACACCTCTTTTGCTGGACATCATTTTCGCTTACGGTTAGTTGATTCAAACTGCTTGCATGTTACTTATATAGCGGTTATTGCTACATCTTTAGAGATCTCAAGCGAGCCCAGAGCAGGAAAGTGCCCCAGGCCAGTAAAGGGTTAAGTGTTTTGTTTACATTTACATGTACAATTTAGTGGACGCTTTTATCGACTGCCATTCCCTAACTACAGTGGACAGTCTTGGGTTTGCTCAGGGACGCTGTGGTGGTCCATAAGCAAGTATTTTTGTTCCATAGGCAAGTATTCCTACTAGGGGTGTAACGGTACACAGAGGTCATGGTTCGGTACGTACCTCGGTTTTGGGGTCACGGTTCGGGACGGTTCACGATACAGCAAAGTTAAGCAACAAAACGTTCTAAAGAATGAGGCTTGGTTTGTTTTCGTTTATTTTAAGCAGTGTATTAACCAGTAAACACACACTCGTGCTTATATTTTCATGTATGTGTAAGGCAGCAGAAGTGTTACGCCAGTAGGTACCACACTGTGACCCAGGTTTATGATTTACCTGCGCGTTTTGGTCCCTCTGTGATTCCGTATTACTTCAATCACGTCTTCTCCGTCGTATGTCGTACCGTGTATTCTCCGAAAGACATCATGTACTGAACCGTAACCCATGTACCGTGACGGTTCGGTACGAATACACGTACCGTTACAGCCCTAATTCCTACCCGCTAGGCCCCCATTACCCTTTTGTGTGCCCCCCAACTCACCTGGTCCAACTCATCACCTCATTACCAGCCTCTTGATGAGCCAAAGAGGGCGTGTTGGAGAAAGAAAAACATTAACCGGCACATATTACTTTTTACTCAATTCATAATGCATATATTCAAATATGTTCGCCCTTTAGCAGTTTAACTCCACCCATTCATACTGAAGTTGTAAAGGGTGTTTTAGTCCAGTCTGCTTTCTGAAGACATAATTTAATCAAGTCAAGTAGAGCTTTATTATCATCCCAGCCATACACTTTAACATACAACAGCAGCAGCACACTCAGACAATGGCTGCAAAAGAATGTGCTGAATGTAATTATGAAAGTCATTGTGGTGCATGTAATTCCTGTACCCTAGGAAATGCTGATGTTCTCTAGTTCTGCATGTTTTTGAGCTTCTGTGATGCTGAGTTGCTGAAAGCTGTTCTCCCGCTTCTCCTGCCCCAGGTAAGCTGAACTTCCACCAGACCCAGGTGTTCCAAAGGACGGCCTTAGAGCTGCTGCCGAGGTTACCAGAACTGAGCTCCACCGACATCACTCGATGTTCAAAGTCCCTGGCTCTCCTGAAGTGGCTCCATCTGCCTCTCTTCGAGGGTTTCACACAGGTTCAACCTCTCTACACTCAACCTGTAGTTGTAATCTGTAGTTACACACTGAAGACCTGTAGATACACACCATAGATCTGTAGTTACAAATTAGATCTGCAGAGACACTCTGTAAATACACACTGTAGATACACTATAGGCCTGTAGATACACACTGTAGATGCACACTGTAGGCCTGCAGATGCACACTGTAGATGCACACTGTAGGCCTGTAGATACACACTGCAGATGCACACTGTAGATACACAATGTAGGCCTGTAGATACACACTGTAGATACACAATGTAGGCCTGTAGATACACACTGCAGATACACACTGTAGATGCACACTGTAGGCCTGCAGATACACACTGCAGATACACACTGTAGATACACAATGTAGGCCTGTAGATACACACTGTAGATACACACTGTAGATGCACACTGTAGGCCTGCAGATACACACTGCAGATACACACTGCAGATACACAATGTAGGCCTGTAGATACACACTGTAGATACACACTGTAGGCCTGTAGATACACACTGTAGATACACACTGTAGGCCTGTAGATACACACTGTAGATACACAATGTAGATACACACTGTAGGCCTGTAGATACACACTGTAGGCCTGTAGATACACACTGTAGATACACACTGCAGGTGCACACTGCACCCATAAAGACCAAGCTTCTCAGTCAACTCAATGGTACTTATGCACAGTATAGAAATCTTTTGAATGAGATAAGATAAACCTTGGTTTGTGCCACAAATTTGCATTGGTATGGCAGAAAGTGGACAGTACAAAAGTTAGGAGTTAGAAGAAATCTCGAAAATAAAGTGCTGGTATTTAAAAGAAGGCGGAGGAGAATAGTGCAGTTTTAGCAGCTTTTTAAACCTACAGCGAACTCCCCTACTCTGGATTTCAGAAGATTTGTTGGTTGAGCAAGAACATAGTAGTGCAAACATGGAAATGCTAATCCTTGGAGCACTAACCCCAACTGGGACGTTTTATATATGTTTACATATTGGCATCAGTGTACTAGGAAACACTGGATAGCGGTATACAATTCCCAATATCAGTGCATCCCTGTAAATAAGCCGTACTATGAATGACAGAATAGATTTTTTCTGTGTTGCTTAGATAAAGGGTGTTTTCAGGAACTGGGTGTTAAACACAAAATTACAGAAAACCAAAAGTCATTATTTTATTAAAACCAAAAGGCAGATTGAATCAAGTTCTCCGTCTCTTGCTTCTGCTTTCAGCACTTCCTGAGTAACAGTGAAAACTACAGCACTCTGCAGCTCTGTAACCTTCTCATGTCCTTCGCCAAGCTCAACTTCCAGCCCAGCAACGGGGAGGTGTTCTACAAAAAGGTGAGCAGTCAAAGGACATGTGTTCCTTGAACGAGTGAAAACTGAACACACGCTTCTGATCTAAAGGCAAGTTTATTTATGTAGTGTATTATCATACACATTCATAATGTATGTATATGAATATAAAAAAAATCATGTGGAATAAAATAGAAGTAATGAAAGAAATAAAAGAATGCATAGACAAATAGCTTCAGAGGAAGGATAGTGCAGTTTCAGCAGCTTTTGAAAGCTACAGTTGGTTCAGATCTGATTTGGATGGGCAGTTGGTTGGACAGCATAGTGGATAAACACCATTTCACCAGGTTTAGTTTCAGCAGCTCCAGCAGATCTAAGAGACCCACCAGGATCATAAACATCAAACATATCAGAGATGGATGTAGGACACAAACCACTGAGTGACTTGTACACAGTGAGTAATGCGAAGCCTGTTTGATGTGACTTGTGTGGGTGTAGGTCCATGAAGCTTTGGAAGGTTCCTGGCAGGGGTTGGAGCCTTTTCTTCTGACGGATGTCGTGTGGTCTCTCTGTGTGCTACAGCAGACCAGGCCTGAATTCATTGCTGCTGTTACAGACCCTGCGTTTCAGACCAAACTTGCAGGTGACAGAAAATAGAGTTTATTTCTTTGATCATCAAAATCATTTTCCCATGAGAAGGAATGGTCTCAGGTAAATGTGGATGTCTTTCTCAGTTGCGGATATTTTATAACCCCCTGTCAAAGAAATTCCCAAAAAGGACTTTGATAATAAAAGGGAGCTCACACGAGACGTAATGAAAGTATAAAAGAATAATTTTTATTAATTTGCAGCAAGGGAACAAGTCTAAGAGAAGAGTTGTTCTGAATCTTAAGCGTGTTCTTTCCAGTTTATCAAGCAGTAAGGGGTGCGTGTGTGCACGTGTGCGTGCGCGCAACATCCTTGTCGTTAGGTTAGTCAAACACAAAAGTGTGTATCTTCTCCGTTCCCGGACACTTCCAGCTGCATCGCTCCGTCCTTTTATCAGAGATACAGAGAAGACAGTCCTCACAGAGATACATATAAAACAGACAGGTTACAGGATTATAAAACTCAAAGGTTTCCTAATGATTTCATGTGTGCTTGAACTCGCCAATATATATGAACTTTAATAAGAATAATGATTTAATATGAAAGAAATTTTATTAGGGATAACATTTCTCCAACACCCCCCACCCCCAATTCAGTTTTTCACTACAATAAGCTTAACTCCATTCATTCTGTAGTGTCTAAGTAATTTAGTCTTATAGCACTTAAAGATAAAACTTTAGTAACTGGATTATAAACAAGCTGAACAAACTGAATTATAGCTTGTTTTAAATTATTTCCTTTGGTATACACGATAACATCTAAGTCAAGGAGTTAATCATTTGGTCTTTCTTGTTATTTTATGTTTGTCCACATGGTGTCAGCACTTACCTGCTAAAAAGTACTTTTACATACAGTTCCTGCACTCCGGGTATTTCACAATACCTCCAGGACTGGAGGCCCACTAGCAGTGCGCAGACGGACAAAAGTATCGGGGCGTAATATTTTTTTCTCCCCTGTTGTTCTCGTCTTGTTTTAGTCAACAAAAATGAAGATATTTTAGCATAGTTCTTATTTTGTAAACCACACTTAGTCTCATTCTTATTTATCAACAATATTACATTTCGTTAGTTATCGTCACATGACCAGCATTTACGTTTACGTCGCATTTTTGTCACGTGATAAATGTTTATTGACGACGAAAGCAACACTACAATGCACAATACACAATATATAATGGGGCCACTCATGAATATAATAGCCCCACTCATGAATAGCCTAAAAGCAGGATAGCTAAAATATTATATAATTAAATATCTTCTGTCATAAAACAAGTGAATTCAAATGCATTTTAATATTCTGAACGAAGTGCATTCAGAACAAGTGCTTTAAAAACTGTTAAAAGATAAACTGTGATCCCCCGCTATAGTGAAAAGTGTGTTTTGGTCCAAAAAATGCCTTAAAATGCCTATTTTTATAGTGTAATCCCTAAATCTGCTCCCAGAACACTTGAATTTCATTTTAAACTCAGTTTAATACATTACCCTTACAGATAATATAAAGATAAACCCGTACTGTACTGTACAGTTTAAACTCCTGCAGTGCTAGAATGCGCCCTAGCCTTGGCGCAATCACTGGAAAACTTTGTCTTTTCAAAGACGTTCGCCACAGACAGAGTGGGTGTGCTCGAAGGGTCTTACCTCTTCTGTGCTTCATACTCTGCATGGCGAGCGGTATGTTTTGATTTTATATGATAAATTAATCCCAACGTTGAGAAAGTCTTTGTGGATGCACAAAGTGGCATTGCACGATTTACAAGTAGTCCCCCGCTTTTTGCAGGGGTTACATTCCAAGAGTACCCGCATAAAAACAGCGTTGTTGTGGTTTGGTTTTTAAAAAAATGCCTATTTTAGAGTGTAAACCCTAGGCAAGACCCCAAATATGCTCCCAGAATACTTGCATGTTGTTGTGACCTCAGTTTAATGAATCACTCTTAAAGAAAATGTAATGGTAAACCCGTATTCGCACTTATCCGATACAACAACTAACACACTCCCCTCACCACAGTCCCCACCCCCCCGACAGAGAGACTGAGACAAGTTTAAAACGTGCGCAAGCCGGAAAAGTCACTGAAATATCAAGGTGAAATTCATCATATCTTGCCTAGTATAGACACAACTCACTCTGTCT
>JBBPDB010014443.1:0-12776 GCA_037974465.1 Brachypetersius altus | reverse complement strand
GAAAGAAAGAAAGAAAGAAAGAAAGAAAAAAGAAAAGAGAGGGAAAGGGAGAGGGGGAAAGAGAGAGAGAGAGAGAGAGACAGAGAGAGAGAGAGCGACAGAGAGAGAGAGAGACAGAGAGAGGGAGAGGCTCTCCCACGCTCGTTTCATCGTTCTGGCAGTGAAGTGTTCTCCGAGAGGTTTCGCTTCATTTTCTGTTCTGTGAAACAGATGTATGAACCGGCTTTCCTCACAAATGCCAAACACAATATTCCCCACTCAAATTAGCCCTAACTGTCACAGAGAGGGGTTAAAGGAACATATGTGCTGTTGTGGCTACGAGCTGAATCATTCATAACACACGAAACGATTCATTTAAAAAAAGGCATTTATATCTAAAGATTCAGCTTTCATAACACACAGCGAATTTCTCTATTCTTTCTCTTCCTTCTCCCCTTCTCTTTTCTCTGGCGCCTCGCTCTCTCTCTCTCTGATGTGCTGTGAGGTGAACGAGGCAGTGGATGCCGTTATAATGATCATTTAATGAAAAAGTCTGGTTTATGGATCTATAATCACTACCAGTCGTATTTATCAGCTGCTCTGACGTGTCCCCGCGCTGGAGCCCGCAGAAGGCGCTCCGAGGACGGAGAGCGGAAATTACGGTTTTCTACGAGAAAAGAGCTCTGCAGCTGGCCCACCTACCTGCAGCCGAGACCCCCCAAACACCCCCCAACACCACCAATATCACCAACCCTACAGCACAATCAAAACCACCAAACCACCCCAATTAATACGAATGTGTTTACTTTACAGAGATCGCTGTTATTAATCTCCGTGTAATAATAATAAAAAAACGGAAATTACGGTTTTCTATGAGAAAATGAGCTCAGCACCTGGCCCACCTACCTGCAGCCGAGACCCCCCAAACACCACCAACATTCACAAACACCAAACACCATCAAACTACCAACACTACCACTCCTATTACTGTACATACATAACTGCGCTATGAATCTCATTATAATAGGCTAGTGTCATATCAAACCACGTTCATTTAATAAGGAACTGTGTCATTTTCAAGAGTATTTATTTAGGCACGTTTGCTGCAGTCATTTTAAATGAAATAAGAAAAACGACTTTCATAATTATTCAATTAAATTAAATGAAGCGTGTGATTTTATTTCGAACAGCTCTTTCTCTGCTGATTTTCTGTAAACTTCCCGATATCTGACCTCCAGTCAGTTAACAGATAGATGGGCTTTAAGTGACACATCAGGTAGTTTAATATCGCGCTCCACTGAACACGAATAATACACAAATACACTCCAAGACGACAAAAACACACCTAATTGCTTAATCAGATAAAACGCTTATGCTCAGGGTCGTTTAATTTGATCCAAACAGCGAGTTCATTATAAAAATACAAATAATTATTATTCTTATAACATAATCACCACCAACAACAATAACAGCAACAATAATAACAATAATGGCATCAATAATAATGGCAATAATAACAATGGCAATAATAATAATAATAATAATAATAATAATTATTATTGTTGTTGTTGTTAATAATAATAATAATAATAATAATAATGTTTATTATTATTATTATTATTGTCATTATAATTGTTCTTGTAATTGTTATAATAATATATTAATAATAACAATAATAAGTCAGACGTTTTGATTTTGAAGTTAGTTTAAGGGTAATTCACTAATATGTTCAGAGCTGTTCAGAATAAATGATCCGTGTGAGATATCTGGAGCTCTTTGGCTAGTAAAGTAATTATACATTATATATTTTTTCTCTTTTTATTCATGCTGTAACTGTTCTTTTGAGATGTCTTGTTTTAATGCCAAGACCTCTCTCGCACGTCGAGATAAAAGCTCGTGGATTATTACTCATAAAACAACAACAACAACAACAACAATAATAATAATAATAATAATAATAATAATAATAACAGCAATAAAAAAATAACATGACACACATGACATTAAACTGTTCGAAGATGATCTACACTCGCTCACTTAGATAAAAGCTCAGTGCTACTTTATCAACCCTCCAGGCTTTTCTTTGACGAGAAATGACACCAACATTTCTCATCTACAAACACCAGCATACATTCACTCACACACGCACACGAACTAGCCCACAGATTAGCAGATTTCCAATGCTGTGCTTTCCCAGTTGTAAATCATTAAATCCGCTATAAGATACAGACAGAATCTGATGTAGGAAGCGGGATAAACAGCTCGTGCTCTTACCATGTGCGTGTGGGTAGGTGCGCGCGACGTGCTGCCTGCAATCAGAAGACCCTCATCAATAAGGAGAAAAGCGCGCGGAGTGGCACAGAGAGTGGCACAGAGAGTGGCACAGCTCTGTGGAGGGGCCACTGTGGTCTGCAGCATGGGCTCTGGTTCGGCATGACGTCACACACACACACACACACACACACCGTCGGAGCAGCGAGTTGAGGTCCTCCCATGCGCCTCCGGCTGTAGGCGCGCGTTTTAAACCCCAGACTCTCCAACAGAACTCCTCGCGCGCATCTTCTCAAACGTCCTATTCATACGCGCGCGTGCACACACTCCCAAAAAGAGGAGTGTGTTCTAGTGTAAACACTGAGAAACATCACTCTGGATCGCAACTGCAGCTGCAGTGGATTCCAGTCTCTCAAACATGATGCTTCCTCGGTTGTGTGTATTATGAAACTGTCTCTATAATGAAAAATTGTTCTGTGTTCTTTAAGTGCAGACAATATTCATTAATCGCTAAGAATAGTGTATTGAATCATGTATTGCTGGTGTGATCAAATATTGATCAGCCTTAACTTTAATAATATAATATTTTTTCTGCCAATACTAATAACAATCACAAATGATTTAAATAGTTACATTTTAATAGAGATGAGGGAGAACATTTTAAATAAACATTTCTGGACATTAGAAAGGGTTGCCTGACAAAATGATAAAACCCATAGCTTAAAAAAAAAGCACTATATCCAAAAGTGCTTCTTGTATGGCCTTAATATAAAGAACCTCTTTGTTTGCATGTTGTTCAAAAGGAAGGAACTGTGTGGTGAAATTAATTTAACCACAGTTTATTACTGCTTTGCAAAAATGCTGTTTTGTTCATGTTTGCTGGGGTGTTTCTCAGAACATAACTGTTCATGTCCTTGTGCTCTGAAACGTCTTGAAGGACAAGTGTTTGTCCTTTGGCCAAATCAGTTTTTTGGGACTCAAGTGTGTTGTTTAAGGGTAAAGAGCCAAGAGTCGAAAGCAGTAGCCCTGCAGTCATTAATTTAGTGTCAGTCAACCACAAGTGAAAGAACACTTGACCAAACAGTGAGTCCTGGAGATGAAGTGAAGCTCATACATATGGAAATACTAGAGAGAGAGAGAGAGAGAGAGAGAGAGAGAGAAGTGAATGGTAAGGAGAGACAAAGCGACTTTCCCAGGGCAGCGCTATAAAGCTGATTGATGACTTCCCTTGAGGACTGTTTCCCAGGTGTGTGTGCACACACTCACTCACACACTGCAGCGCTGCAGCACTCCGGCTTCGACTTTGATGGAATGATAAAATTGGACGGAGGACAAGCATAATAACTTTGATTGAGAGGTGAACTGGTACGGTAATTGTTCATCACGCTAAGTTGTGGCTCACCTTGAGCCGGGCTTGGTGCTGAAGTACAAACCCAGCCCAGAGCAAAACAAAGTCCAAACACTAGGCCAAATGGAAATACAAGAGTCCCTGTAAAAACAGTTACACACTTCTGCAGGCATTTCACTCTTTGCATACATTATAGCAACAAACACAACCCAAAACAACAAGCCTTAATAAAAACATCCAAATGAAAGTTTCAGTGGTTCTGTGTTTGGATTTAGGGTTCTAGGAATACTCTTTAACTCGGAGGTGCATAAGTTTTCCATCTTTGGGGGCTGAAGGTCAAAAAGACAGAACAGTGCACAAACAAATACACACAAAAAAATGAAACACAAATATAAATAAAAATAAAATAAATAAGTTGTATGATAATTAACCATTATTTGTTGGGTTCAGAACCCAGTCTAATGTCCATACAGGCCAGGCTATATTTGACTCATTTTAGGCAGCGCTGCTTTAAAATGATGCTTTCCCTTATGTGGAAGTCCTTCTAACTTCAAAAACATTGGTCAGTATTGGAATGAGCTTCTAACTTTATTAAATGCAATCTATTAACAATGATAAATTGTAATGATGGTGCATTTGTTTCTCTCTGCCTTTTTTTTGGGACGTCCACTTTTGAAGAACAATTTGTTTTAAATGCTGCCGGTCCTAACAAGATGAAACCATGTTTGTTTTGGAACAAGCAGTTCACTGTGAGTCTTATTCTCCTTCAAGACAAATGAAAATCCAAATCTGCAGAGAACAGCTGCTGATTGGAGCGCCAATGAAATACTAGGCACGTCAGTATTAATTACATAGATACGCTCTCACAACATTTGAGACAAGCGGTTGGGAAAAAAAAAGGCAACACATGAAGGGAAATTCCACAGTACTGATATCAAAACAATTCCATGCAGAGACAAAGAAAACTTTATCTGAGGGCAATTACTGTGGCATTTTCTCCAGCAATTAAAACCTGTATTATCTAAGCAACCATACAAACACACAATGCCTTAATTCCTTTAGACTGGGTTGAGAGAGATAGAATGATTATTGGTAAGGAAAAGTAAGAGAGTCCCATCATCTAGTGTTTATTTATTAATTCAGAACATGTTAAGGGAGTCAAAACATCCCAGTGTTTTGAATATCATTTCACAATACATTCCTTGGCAAAGCCAGAACTCGTTCAGAAAGTCCTCGTCGTTATCAGGACAAAACCCTTCGGACAATCAGAGAGAACTACTGACTCTTTCGATTATCTTCAAATTTCACGTTGAAAGCAGCACTAGAAACGGTGTAAATTATTTGGCGTAAATTATTTGGCAAGAAACTATAGCTTCCATTATGAGCAAGGATTATTTTTTTACTTCTTATGCAGAGTTATCATCAGGGAGATATTAGATTTAGCTCTGACAGCCTCTGCAATAATGTGGCATGACAGGCAACACAGCAACACTTGACTGAACTTAAATCCTTTCATTAAAATGTTAGCATATGACCGCAGGGCACCGATGACTCAATACTTATTTAAAGTGCTCTTTAAAAAAAATCCAGTTTTGTCCAGCATACTAGAAGACAGAACAGTTCTGGTTGGACGTAGATCCACTCAGATCTATTTGCAACAGCTAAATCTGTGTTTGTGTTTAACATCATAACACCCCATTCCCAGTATCATCACACTTTCCATATAAACCCTTTTATTCTAAGTGAGGACATTTTAGGCCTAACTGGTGAACAATCAGCTCGTGCTTGTTTTAAATGCTTTATTCTATCATTCAGATGAGCACAGGCGAGGCTGAGGATGTAAAAACATATGAGCTGGACGATCCATCAGTGCCCAGGTTTCACCATTTGAGCAAAAGAAGTGGATAAAGAAAATAAGCTCAACTCAATCTGACATCAGAAACTGATGTTTGGAGGAGGCAGGAATACTGTAAAAAGTGTCCATAGCAAAACAAGCTTCATGTTAAAGACACCTTCACAACAACTTACTTTTTAAAAATCATGACTGTGACATAAAAGAGGATCAAGCATACAAAAATACCCTCCGCATAGATTATACTAAGTTCATTTATATTTGACACTCACCAGAGATCAGGCATCATCTAACCTGACTTAGCATCACTTCTCATTTGATTTTTAAGGATTAATGGAAACAAAGTAATAACTAACATACACACCACAAAATATCTCTCTATAATTGTTCTGTTACGCTGGAAGTGCAAAAGAAACAATTTTTGTGTTCTTTAACCGCTCCAAACACTCCTAACAAGTTCTGGAGAGGTGGATACGGCAGTTCCCCAACTGGAGCGAATAGACCTTCTGCCATATTAACCACATGCCACTGAAACACTGCTAAAATTATCATAGCAAAAACAGCTGTGTGACTTAATTGCTTTACCTCTTTGCTCACTGCTTTGCTGCTTGACTGCTTCACGGCTGGATATAACGGACTCGATCAAATTCTCAGGAGCAGTACCATGGCCATTCATCTGCTGATCTCACCTTGCAATGTATAAAATAAGCATCTGAAAATAAAATAAAAACAGACATAATCAGAATTGAACTCTCAGCTCGGAGCCAAAATTGAACACTTGCCTTTTTTTTATTTATCACTGAATTGTGAACTATTTTGTTCATAATCACTCACAGTGTCAGTCCCAGTCATGGAGATGACATTCAGAACTGTTTATCCTCTCAACATGCATTGATTTCATTCCCTCCATTCTCTCAGTATACGGTGGTTCTATTCCTTCCCATCACTCATTACAAAACAAGCTCCTGCATGAACTGGCAAACTGATTTAACAGGATATTCTAAACACGTTTCCAACAGCCTTTTGCTCTCTTTTCTCCTAGACTTCCACTTAAAATGTTCATTTGTAATAAAAACACCGTGCTGTTTTTACTGCTATTCTAAAAAAATTAAAAGATTGTTTCCTCCATGATAGAAAATTTAGTCTTTTGTTCACAGGGGACAGCTGACTTAAAAAAAATAAAATCTGAGACAGGCTGAGGCAGAACAAAAGGCAGGCAGTTGATCTGAGCTGTAACAGTTATACCTTGTAACATAAATCAAAACAAGCTCTGCATGGTCTGTCCCTTATCATAGTAAATTTAGGTTTTAGACATGAATAGGTTAGTAATGGACGTCAAATAGTTTCTCTGCAACAGTGGTTTCCAAACCAGTCCTCTAACAGACATTTTAGTGTTTCTTCTGCAGCCAACACACAATTAATCAGTTAATTACACAGCTGTTCCTCCGTTAAAGTGGATGTGTGGACACAAACAATGTGCAGGGTATGGGGTTCTCAAGGGCAGGTTTGGAAAAAACTCAACAAAAACAATAATTCAATCTAATCAGAGCTGGTAACATAGCTTTCTCTTACCAAATACCCCCAGTGAAAACATGTCTGGTGTTGGGGCTAATGTCAGGCATCTGTGTGGCGATACAGGCGATCACATTCACACAAAAGTGGCAAATTAGCCTGGGAACACTGAGGATGCTGTATGTATAACATCACCCAACTTGTACAGACCAGCTGTTCCAATCACCTGTACAGAAGAAAAGAAGAGAATGAATGCGGCTGTACGAAGGCAAGCGTGAGTTTGAAGAACTACAACACTACTGACCTCTAGTGCCCAAAAGTACAAATCCCTGAAATTGAATCAAGATATTTTGATACTTAAATTTCCAGATGCCTTCCTGGCAGTTCTTAGATTATAATTTATATCTACTGATCTTTTTATCCAACCCTTCTATATGTTCTACCTATACTTTGATTGACTTAATTTTCATTTGTTATTAAAAGCTATTTGTATAATTTTGTATAATTTGTATAACTTTTTATTCTTATTTTACGTTATTATCTTGCACAATCATCTTTTCACTGTATGTTGTCCAGTATAACTATGCATGTGACAAATAAAGCTCTGAATCCTGAACTTGTAAAATAGTTCTCACTTTAAAGAGCTATCATATCTACTGCCCTACGATAGTTTAGAGTGATTACGACATCGCACAGCCCGGCTAGCTCAGTCGGTAGAGCATGAGACTCTTAATCTCAGGGTCGTGGGTTCGAGCCCCACGTTGGGCGTCAGGTTTTCTCTTGGGGCGGCTGGTGAATGGGTCTTCAACTTTAAACGTCCCCTAATTTGCTAAACACAAGGGTAGTGGTTCGCCAGCTGTACTTCAGCCAGCTCTACATTCTCCGTAAATGAAAAGTTTTGGAAAGTTTCCACACCTAAGAGCTCTTTAAAAAGTCCCATTTTCAGTGACCTGTTAGGATGACGCAAAGGAAAAACTACATTTCAAGTGTATCCAAACATTTGACTGGCATTGTATATAAGGTAAACATGCCCACCAGTTCTGTGATCTGTTAAAAGAGCGAATATCAAAAGTGAACTTGTCCACAACTTGGTGCAACACTTGTTAAATGGCACTTCAATCTTATACTTAGCTTCTACAGCAGCTCTGGTTCTGCAGGGTTTTCCACCAGACTGCAGACCACTATGGCAGCTCTTCAGTGCCTGTACCAAATAACTCTGCTTTAACAAGGACCTCCACAGAGGCCTCTTCACACAACAGTGCTACAGAGCTCAAGCAGGCCAGGTCAGTGGAGGGCCGCTTTGTTCAACAGCTGCAAACTCAAGGGGTGCAGAGAAGTACCACTCAATGAACAGAAACCTGGAGAACCACATCCCTAAAATTACACACTAAAGGGTCACCAAAGGTTCGGTTTTGCCTGAAGCCTTTAGTGTAGGTACCTTGTAAAAGCTGTGGCTTTTTTAATAGTCATTCAACCAATGAGACTTGCTAACAGCAAATAAGATTCACTTGATTTTTTTTTCAACATAAGGGCAACCACTTACCATACAAGAGCGTAAATCTTAGAAAGAACAGTTCTTCTCAAGAAACCAAGAAAATAGACCAAAAAGTTTTATTTCAAAAGTCATAAAATGTACATATTGCATCAAGAGAGTAACATAAACAAACCATAAGTACTAAAAATAAAGTATTAATAAATGTAACATGTAACAATACCATGCCAGTGTTCAATTCTTTACTGCTGGTTTGAGCACACCATCGTCAAGATCTATCCTTTCACATAACACTGGGGCAGTTTGTAGCATTAAGGCACTATTGAGTGTCTTCATTATAAACAGCAGCATTCCAAAAACATCATCTTGTAAACAAGAACTTAAAAGGAATTATTTCACCTTTTTATTTCAAAGGGTCTGCATAATTCAATCAATGAGATATTGCTTCTTTTAGTGTGGTTTCTTTACAATGGTGGTGATAACAGGAACCAAGCGTTGCACTGTCTGTAATATAGCCATTTAATTTACTATTTAAAGTCAGACAGTGAATATACAAATGCAAACACATGATAAAACAATGTCTTAGACATCAGGCCATGTACTTGTAACCATCTCATGAAGTGACTTTCCGTGAGGTAGTATTTAGAGGCATTCAACTTTTAGACGTCTGGTTCTTATCTCCACTCTTCTGACGTTTGCTGAAACGGCACAGCTCACATTAACCGATCTGGAAAGACTTTGTTTATATGTTTGGTAGTTAACTATGCAGAAATACAAAAAAGGCTGACATTCCTTTTGTAAAACATCACCTTGATGAAGGGATTCCAAGCACAATGTTTCCCCAGAACGCAGGAGAACGCTAGCATAGTAAATCACTGTCACTGCTGGAAGATGCTGATTTAAACAAAAACCAGGCAGACAGAGAGGCACTGCGGATTAGAAACTCCTGGAAGCAACTTGGATTGTCCATGTAGTGTTGACTAGTACCAAAAAGTCAAAGTTCCTGAATATGTTTTTCCTCAGGTTTTATTCAAGCAAAAAGACTGTCCAGGTGTTTAGATTTGTCAGCCATGTTGCTTGTGCTGTCAGAGTTCTCCTGCATCATGTGTTTGTCCTTCTTCCTCTTTCTCATCATCACTTTCTGACTCCTCTGCTGATCCTTTCGTCCCCATGTCACCCTTCCATATCTCTTTCAGGCATTCTGTAAGAGAGTGAAAAAACAAAATGACGTATATGTGTGTGTGTGTGTGTGTGTGTGTACTCCTCAATTAAACTACAAAGTCAATTAACCACTGACAACATTGATGGTGGAATATAATTTGATACACTGTCAAGCCCAGTCATGTTCTTTCTAATACAGTGCAATACACGAGGTGTTGGGCACACATTTTATAAGCAAAACACTTTAAAAGGGACAGAGATTGTTACTATATGGTAAAATGCAAAAAAAAAATTATATATATAAAATAATAAGGTTGATTTAGTTTAGGCATAAATGCAATAAAGCCTGCACTGCTTTTACGAAGCTAAAAGAGCATGGTGCTACTCTGGTGAGGGCGACGAAGGTGAGGCTTATGTGACAGGTCTCAAAAATCACAACAAACCATCAATCTATTTAAGCTTCTAAAGCATGTGAATAAATGTAAAAAAGCTAATATTGCCAAACTGGAGAGTGATGGCTCTGATTTCCAAGCTCCATAAGACACACAGTGCACAAGCAACAAGTATTATCTGACTTTTAGTACATTTTCAAATTCTATTCACTACAGTAGTAACAAAAATACAATTACGGTTAATTATTAAACCTAAGTATTATTTTCAATTATGTTTTTTAAAACGTGTTCAAACATACCAATGAATTTTTGAAGCGCTGTTTAGGTCAGCACTATGATTGTACTGATTATATGTACAGCTCATATAAATACAGCCCTGATTCAGTGCTAGCTGTGTGAATGAAAGAGTTAGAATAAGTGGTGTCTATGCAGAGGATCCTTCTCATTCAGCTCACAGAATGTGCACATGTCTGAAATGCTCTCACCGGTGTCTGCGTTTTTCAGGACGTGCGTTTCACAAAGGAACTTCTCTAGTCTTTCCCCCTGATGATTGAAGTACCAGTCCTCTACCACCTCCTCATATTCTTCCAACATGTTCTCACACTGAAACATAATAATGTGTATTACTAGTACATGCCAACATTCTGAAACTCTTCAAGCATCCTATTACACTGAAATACTTCAACATATTTCTCCATCACCTACCTGTAGTTTTCTTACGATAACACTGTACCTCACATCTGCTATGGGTTACAAAATGAGACACACTATCCTGGACTATCCTGTACTTTCCCATACAAATAAAGTATGGAAAAAACACAACACACACAGTCATCTAATATGCCACGGCTGTTTTTCAGTAGTTGGAGTGTTACCTGTCTCTTCATGTCTGCCACCTCCACTGTTGGCTCATCCCAGAGCTCGTAGGGGACTCCTAGATCCACCTTCACTCCTTTATGAACCAGGTTCCTCAGCGTGCTCATGGTCTGACTGGTGCCCTGAAACATGCACCCATTCACAATCATATACAAACTATTCAAGCACTTGTAAAATGCTGTAACCACTTAACCAGTACATGGCCAGAATGACAGTTTCCAAAAAAAAAATCGAGTAACAGGTTCACTGGTGTAGTAAACAACCTTGGCATATCGGAGGCTCCCAGGTCTCTCGGCATGGACACTGTACTGCAGTATTCCTTCACAGATATTGTCCACAGCTTCCGTGAGTCGAGTTTCCCTTGAATAGGACACATTTAAATGTGATCAACTTATAACTATACCATGAATATCAATAATTAAGTCAATCATATCTTTTCAAATGTCAACACATTTTAGGAACTGAGATACACTGCATGGACAAAAGTATTGGGGCACACTTCTTAATTATTGAATTGGGGTGGCCCACAACCTCCAATAAAGCTCAATCTTAATGCTTCAGTATACCAAGACATGTTCTCGTCCAAACCTCAGTGTCTGACCTCATAAATTCTGTACAGAATGAACAGGCACAAATTCCCACAGAAACACTCTAAACATTCCAAGAAAAGTGGAAACTGCTATAGCTCCAAAGGAGGGACCATTTCTATATTAGTCTTGCCAATTAAATCTATTTAGGTCTTGACAGTGTGTTTCACTTACGAGGTGTTATACTTGATTTTGCGTTTGCGTTTTCCAGTGTCCAGCACCTCTCCAAGCTCCAGCACTTCTTTGGAGCGGCCAGACTTCTCCAGCACTGCCTGCAGCTCTATTGTCAAGAACTTGCATACTGCCCAAATACACACACACACACACACACACACACACACACACACACACACACACACACACACACACACACACACACACACACAATTAACTTGGTACAGTGTTGTCTTTTTCCCCGGCAATACTAGAAAAAATGCACGTAACAACAACCATTCATAATTTGTCATAATGTGCCATTTATTCTAGTCGCCGCACTTCTGTGTACCTCCCCATCCCATAAGTGCAATGATACATGTGGGTGTGTACTTTTATTATTAAAAAAGCCTTTAAATATGTTCTACTGTACATTTGCCGGCGTGTTCCAAACTACATCTCATTTTACCTGCATATATGCACATATCTGTAAAGGTCTTAACTCCTACTCATCTCGAGAATAAAGCTACCTTACCTTCACACTTATTGGGAAGACGCTCTTCTTGTTCTGCTGCAACAAAACTGAGCAGAGAAATCGCGATTAGAGCTGAAAGTTCCATTCTGGCTGTTTTTACTTTGAGTTCAGCTCTGAAACACTCGCATTAGAGCCACATCGACACACCGCCTGGGACTCTGAAACCCACAGAGCATGCGCGTTCGAGAAACAACAAAACAAGAGTCTCGAGTACTACTACAAAAGATACACTGTATGGACAAAACTATTGGGATGCCTGACCATTATACAAACATGGACTTTAATGACATTGCATTCAAATACATAGACTTTATTATGGATTCTCCCCTTGCAGCTTTCACTCTTCTCTGAAGGTTTTTCACAAGATTTCAGGGAATTTATGTGGAATTTGTTCCCATTCATTGTGTATAGCATTTAAGAAGTCATGCACTAATATTGGATGAGAAAACCTGGCCTCTTACGAAAATTAACCATGGTTTACTATGTTTAAATAACCATGGTTTTCATGTTTTTTTGGGTAACTATGAAGTGGTATATGTACATGTAAACTATGGTAGAACCACAACTACCATGAAGTGCTATGGATAAACCCTAGTAAAACTATGGGTAGTACCAAAG
>JBBPDB010014404.1:0-12778 GCA_037974465.1 Brachypetersius altus | reverse complement strand
GCGCCGGGGAGCAGTGTGTGGGACGGTACCTTGCTCAGGGTACCTCAGTGGTGCCTAGCGGTCTTGGGAATCAAACCGGTGACTTCCTTATCACAGGGCGAATGCCTTAACCACTAGGCTACCAGCTGCCCTGTTAGTTTACCCGTTAGTGTTCTCCTCCAAGCATTAGCGACACTTCAAAAGGATATATACAGTATATATCCCATAAAATCCAACCTTGATGTTTTTTACAACCCAGTGTGACCTACCATGACACACAGGTCACTGGCCCTCCAAGGCTGTAGCTCAAAACCCCTAGAATAATCACTCTTGGATTATTTAATGACATTTTAATTGACGGTTTTCAAAGAAACATATTTTCAAATGAGATGTGTACATGTAAAGAACCTGTCCACTTTCTTAAAACCTCCAAATTCTACTGTCCTACTTTAGCTTTCTCCTGGAGATATATGCCCAAACAAAAAAAGAGCTTTTGTTTTCATTTTTTAGACAAAACCCAGGTAGCACGCAATGTCAGGGGTGTTTCTCAATTCTTTAAAGAACAGACATAGGAAGAACTTTCTTGCCAAGTTAACTCACAAGAATGAACTTGCAAGAACATCATTTATGCAACAGCTCAGGTGATAAACTAGACTTACATTTACTAGACTAAAATGATCACAAATGTAGCAAAAACATGTACACACAGAATTAATAACCTCAATTTCATAGCATAACCACATGTTTGTAATTAAAGGGCACATATTTTGCACATGACTGTGTATGACTTTACCGATATCTGCATCAACAGCCAAATCGTTCTGGGTGTTTTGAAATACAAATATCGAGAACAGCTCTGTCAGCTGAACACTTAGACAGTTCTGCCATGCTTCACTGCTCTGTCTATGGAACCTCATATCATATGGCCACTTTATTAAGCCCTGTGCTCAAGAGCCATTGGGAAGTGTCTTTTAAAGTTCTCTTAGCGCTTTAAAATAGAAACTAGGGGCTATACAGGCAAAACATTAACCTCTTGAAATATGAGGCATTAGAACATGTAGCAACGTGAGAGAGAAAATAGCTTGAGAGCACAAGCTGCTTTGACTTCAGCAGAAGCTCATTTGAGATTTCTATCTTTTTGAAGTGTGAGGAGTGTCAATGGTTGATTAGTGATGGATGGGCGTTTGTTTTAAGTAAGAGGCGCTTTTAGAGATGAAGAGTCTGTACGTGGGATAGGTGTAGGTAACATGGAGATGCGAATGGCGGAACTGAAGAACAGAAAGATGACGCTTCATTCAAAAATGTTTTAACTGTACAAAATTAAACAGACCGTTCCAAAAATCATAACTAATCCAAAAATCAAAACGAATCCAAAAATCAAAACTCAACAAGAAAAATAAAACTAAAGCACACACACATACAGAGTCAAGCACAGGCTCGCTATAACCTAAAGCATCTTAAAAGCTGTGATAAACATCAACTGAACTTCATTCTAAAGCTTAAACTAAAACTGAAATACAAACACAAAGAAAAATGCCAAACCAACGCAAGAGAGAGGTCAAGAGTCAGAACAGAAATCCACTGAAGTAAATCTGGATGTTTTTGAAAAAGTGAGAAATAGAAATTCGAGCCCAGCTTGGTCATGGTGGCGAGTCAGTGCTCACACCGAAGAGGAAAGATCAACACAAAACAGACCACACAAAAACCTCTGGGAAAGCTGGCTTTAAGTAAAATGGACAGAGATAAAAACAGGTGAAAGGCGTGATTAAACCAAAGAACAAACCAATCTAATCAGTGTAAAACCATCTACGTCTAACAATCTAAAAGAAAAAAGCAAGCCCAGGATCAGTAATCTGGTGAAAATAGTGAAATTATTTTATTATCATTTATGATTTTATTATTGTCCAGATGAAAACATTTACTCTTCATTCTTTATGATGTATTTTCCTTCTCTAACTTATTGAAAAGGCTAGCTCAGGGGTCGGCAACAAAAGGCATTGGAGCTGCATGCGACTCTTTCATCCTTATGTTGCGGCTCCCTGCGTCTTTGGAAAATAAATTATAACAAACTGGCTATATACCACCTATAATGGCTGCGTGCATCAATTGACGCAGTACCCAGTTTCGTACAAACCGCTTCCTCTTACGACGCTGCTGCAGTGTTAAAGGTTGCAGAACCCTGGTCTAACTAGTGGTGCAGTTCTGGGGCCGTATTACAGAAGCATCCTAACCTCTAAAAATCTTAAATAAACTTTGAAATCTCTTTTTATCATTGTTCTCACAATAAACTCACATATATGGACATCTTTGCAGACTCTGAGTCAAGAGCAAAGAACATTCTGACAGCTCATCGAAAAGTTGGATTAAAAGTAATCGTCCTGTAATTTATTATAAATGCATCAGTGCAACCTTTGAATAAATAAACAAAGTTAATTAAAAGCAATCATTGAATGTTAATTTATGAGCAATATTTTGCATGTTTGGTTAAGAAGAGTGGTTTTCAAACTGAAGGACACAATAGGACGCCATAAAAGAAAATTCAGGCATTGAAATGAAACTATTTACTTTGTATCTTATAATGCTTGATGGCATACATTATTAAAATTGAATGCATGTGTCAACCAATCACAATTCATGGCCAATCAGTGCCCACTTCCTTAGTTGTCTGTAATGTCTCCAGTCCTAGCAGACCAGAGTGCTGCAGACTTCAAAGTCCTATCATTAAACACATGAGATTCACTTCATCGTTTAATTAGAAAGACCACCATCGATTGAATGTGGCAAGAGAAAACATTAATATAAAGGTGCCAAAAATGGTCCTCCGTAGAAGAGCCATAGAAGGTCCCATAAAGAACCTTAAAATGGATGCTTCTTTAAAGAGTGTAAGGAAGTTCAAAGAACCTCCATTTCATGTAAAGATACAGATGAAAGACCACAAACCTCTATTTATAAAATTGCTGAACTGAGGGGCTGGATCTGTCACAGGTCCTTGAAATGTATTTGCTGAAAGCAAAGCAATAATGGATTTCTAAGGACAGTTTAAACAGCAGCTGACACCCTGGTGATCTAAAGCAAAACAGAAGCCTAAAGCAGCTTGTAAATGGATACACCACTCTTCGTCAGTTCCCTAATTTTGCCCCGGTCAAACTGTGGTGTCAGCTTTGTTGAGACTCATGAAAGTACAACTAAAAGTTCTTCTTATTTCATGTTTAAACAGTGCTGTTTGCACGTATTAAGTTTCATCAGAATGTTTTACTGGGGTTTGAAGTCTTGTCTTGTCTTACAGCAGCACTTTTTGTGGGTTCTTATGTAAGAACTTGGCAAGTAATGAATGACACATCAAAATGTGAGCATGAATCCAAGTATTTTTCACCCATTCTTATGTAAGAGCTGAAAAAAATGCCATATGTTTGAATTGGTAAGCTTATTATAAGCTTGGACGGTTTTGATGGCCTGATTCACTGGACATTGCAAAGATAGTGTTAAGTAGATCAGCTTTGATCTTCTATCGCAGACTTTATAGCTCCATCGTTTGTATGTGACGCAAAACATACAGCAACAGTGTATTGCTCATTCATAGGCTTGTACTATAATGCTAAGACTTCAAACGGCAATATCCATTCAATGTACTCTCAGAGGTGCTGGATCATCACAAAATAAGAGCACTAAATGACTCTGTGTAGGCAATTACTCTATGTACGAACAGCGCGTCCGGAAAAGTGATCAGGGACTCACTCCATCCAGCTCAGTCTCTGCTCAGACACAAAAACTGTACGGACAGTCTGAGACACAACAGAGCGGACAGCATCATCACACACAGAACAAGGTTCTTCAACAGCTTCTTCTCCGACACAGTCAGACTGATGGCGAAATAAAAACACTGAACACTTAACAAAAACACTGAACACTTCACAGTTAGACTGATGGCAAAACAAAAACACTGAACACTAAACAAAAACACTGAACAAATTTCAATTTCACCTTGTGTAGATATTACCGCCCACCGTGTACAGTGTTTTTATATAGTCTATACTCTTTGTAGATTGCTCTTTTTACCTCTCAAAACTGTCTTATGCCCAAATGGCAAATAAAAATCTTGAATCTTGAACCCTGAATTAACCTAAATGACACGGCTGGCTGGCCATGTTTATGTATCCAGTGCAAGTACAGCATTTTAAACTGCATGCAGGTGAGTTTCGCAGTAGTTGCTAGAATGAGAACCAGTACTATATCTATTCAACTAACAACAAATATATTTACTGCATTTAGCAGACACTTTTATCCAACACGACTCTCTTTCCCTAACGACAGTCATCCTGGAGCAACTTGGGGTTAAAGGTCTTGCTCAGGAACCCAGCGGGGGTTATGAAGGTAGGATTCAAACCCATGACCTCTTGGTCCAAAGGCAAGTATCCTACCCACTAGGCCTCCACCACCCCCAACACTTAAACTACAAGAACTACCAGTATATAAATCTATAATGTGACCGGTGGCCTAGAGGTTAGGCAGATGCCAATGCCCTCAGAAGGTTGTGGGTTTCAGTCCCAGGACTGCTGGGGCACCACTGAGGCGCTGCTGAGCAAGGTACTGTTCCCTGGGTGCTGTGTTTCTGGCTGCACACTGCTTCACTTGGTGAATGTGTTCAACGCAGAGGAAGAATTTCATTCACACGTGACAAATGGTCACTTTACACCACTTTTACTTTGCTTTATCATAACATTCACCTTCCAATTGGAACACAGGGGTTGAAAAGAAAAAAAAATCGAAAGTAAAAGGAGGTGTTCAGTTCCGGTGTCCCAGCTGTATAAGAGGGAGTGCCTTAGACAGCGATCAAACTCCTGGAGCACAGCAGACTAAGCTTTCTAATATCCTACTGACTCAGGTAAGCAGTCTACATTACCCTCTTCCATCAGATTTCATTGTGGTTTCTGTTTATTGCTGATCAAGCATTTCAGAAACAATGATATGGATAAGAGTTATTTGAATAGAGTATATTTTTCCTTACTGCATTTGCACCATGAAATATGCTTCAGTTAATAAGAGGAGATCTATTGCTTTGCTCAGGAGAGGTCATGCCCAAGTGTGTGTGTGTGTGTGTGTGTGTGTGTGTGAGAATGAATCAGTCATCTGTTATAGATAAGTAATAGATAAAGCACTTTTTAACAATGCATTTGTTTTTCATTTGTTGAGAGGGAATGCCCTTTCCCTTCCGTACTTCTTAGCTTTTCTGTGCATATGTGTCCAAGGGTCAAGGCTGGAGATGTAAAGACGGATGCATGCTGATAAGTTTTATGGGCACATTAAAAGAGCATGGAGTTTGAAACTCACACAGTCCACTTCTGAAACCTTCCTGTGTTGTCCTACAGCCACGCACTGACACGTCCAGCCATGCGCTTCAATGTGGTTTTCTTCCTCCTGTTCCTGGGGTTCTTCTACCTCAGCTTGGCTCAAGGTAATTCAACACTTCATTTATTCAAAAGTAGCATTTATGCATTTACCATTCATCAACCAACGTCGAACTTCTCCTTATCCACCGACAAATATTTGCAATGGAAATGTCTCGCCAGGTTACAGAACATGTGCACAGGTTTATGCACCCCTGGTCAAATTACAGCCTTGCTGTTTGTTCACTGGATTTAACACATTGGGGGGAAAAAAAACGATGTGGCAAATTTATATTTTGTGTATTTTTCCCAATATACTAAACTCAGTGTCCAGACTTTTGCATTTGACTGTATTTTGCTCAATTTAACGCTTCCATAAAAGTTAAACAACGATTGATTTATCGTAGTCTGTGCTGTTATTCTGTTTTGTGGTCTCATTTGCAAATATGCATTTGCTTTTAGCTTGAATGTCGCTCCCTTGATTCAAAGAAAGTTCCGTATTTAGTCAACAGCTGGAGTGGACTGTACAGGACATGTCCACACGTTTGTAAATCAAGCAGTCTGACTCACTTTGATAGAAAGCACCTGTTCAGAGTTGTGAGCCAAAATCTTGTCCTTCGTTATACGTGTGACTGCATGGCGGCTTGGGAACAACAAAACACAGCTGCTCTTTGTTACCTTGTCAGGAAACTGACTGATTAGAAAGAATCTGTATGAAACAAAAGAGCGCAAAAGTAGGAATGCTCTTTTTGCTCCTGACTGCATGCATCAAATGCATTTATGAGTCTGCAGTGGCCACATGTCATAGAGAATGAATGGGGTTCACCTTTAAGATCATCATGTTCGTCTGAAACCCACCAAACCTCTATACGTTTTTGAAGCAATTCAAATGAATGCAGTTTCAGGAGACGAACTTTCAGTCTCCATACAGTGATCAAACAGAGTGAAACTTTACACGAGACCATCCCCTCATTCCAAGCCCTGCACTCGTCTTTTCTTTGTTTTCGGGCCTCCCTTTCTGCTCTATATACTTCCATTTAATTTTTGACCACCTGGAGATCTGCTCATGAATACTTCACCATACATCCACAAAGCTTGATATGGCACTGACACTCAACAGAGGCTCACATGTTTAAATTAGGATTGTCTTGTGACATATTTCTTGCTCTAGGTTCATATGAGGACTGCTGCTTGCGCTATGTAAGCGGTTTGAAACACCAAATCCAGAAAAGAGTGTCCCACTATAGAAAGCAGGTGCTGGATGGAAGCTGCAACATTCCCGCCATAGTGTAAGTACCATAAAACATCCGATATCCACGTGAAGACACAAATTCAACTGGAAAAGACAAAAGCATCTATAGTACTATTAACAATTTAATAATTCTAATATTTCAGTCAGTGACGTTTAATCAACCTTATATCATCATGCATCTTTCTGACACCCCTAATGGACACACATATGTAAGATAAGGTTTTAATATGCACATATCTTTTTTCTATATATATTTTTCTTGATTCGTGTTTCTTCTGTTTCCTCCATCCTCATCTGGGAGTTTTAAATAACCAAAATAGTCATAATTCATTCTCTCTTTTTCTCTTAAATTAAACAAGCCGTTGTGTTACTGTGCCTTTAAGACCAACATATTTATGTAAATGACCTCAGATCTTATTGGCTACCATTGGCTATCATACTTCATTAAAAACATTCCTCATAATTTAAGAGTGAATGGGAGAGTTCAGGTACCCGGAGAGTACCTGGTTTTTCAGGATATGGAACTTCTTAACATTCAAGCTGAGTGTACATGGACTGATACATGTGAGAGGGTTGTACTTAATAAGGTTAGAATGCGGTCCGTTCTATACAAATGCTCTTTCATTCCTCCTCCTCAGGTTTACGCTGAAGCGAGGCAAAGTTGTCTGTGCTAACCCCAAAGATCAATGGGTGCAGAACCTAATGCTGAAGGTTGACAGTCGCATGCGGAAAGAGACTGGCCAGGAGCAAAAACTCCTTGCAAGAAAGGTAATGTGATTTAAGGTGATACTAAAATGAGTTGAAGTTCAGCTACCTCTCTACACTCTTTCATAAATAACGGTTCCTTCATGGTTCCTGTCTAAGATAATTGGTATGTCACCTTACAGGGAAGTTCTTAAATTTAGCAATCAAACATCTTATTTATTAAAAGGGTTCTTTACAGAACCATCCTCTGAAATGTGGTTGTTTCATGGCATTGCTTTGAACGATTCGTTTATTCGACTTGGCCTTGAGTCGCCATATTCCTTGGTCAGCTTTTACGCTAGCCAGCTAGCATACCTGCTATACAAACTACAGACAAGCCAATTGTTTGCTTCTGTTTTTCGTAATGTATAAGGCTCCTTATTTGACTATGTGTTGATGCCTACAGCAAAGAACATTGAACTAAAAATCACTTCCAGAGACTTGAGTTCTCCATCGATAATGCTAAGTCCAATTTAGACAGGAATGTGATGGGATTGTAGTAAAATATGCTATTTTATTAGTTAGGAAATGTGTAATATGTTGTCATAATGAAGCAAAACCTAATGAACCCTTTTTGGTCTGTTTCTTTACAGCATTCCAGAAGCTAAACACTTGGCACAAGAACCAGCAAGGTAGACGCCAGTGTCCGCTTATATTTCCGCCTTGAGTGCTGAGGTCCCCCACAACTGTCTCGGACTGCACTTTCAGTGTTTATGGACTTTTAAGCACTGCCTGTATTTTGCCCAGAGTATAAGCTGCTAACGACACTTCACACTTTTCCTACATACTGCCAGGAGCACAAATCTTTGTAGGGAGTAAGCGCCGCGTGTCTATTGTGTGAAAAAAACATGTCTATAAACATTCACCTTTTTATGGCTAGCAGCTTAGCAGCAGCTGATAACACTATGATCCAAACTTGGGTGGAACAGTTTCCACACTCCAATCAAATATTGCCTCTGTTTCCTTATGAGATTACTTTTAACAACAGTGTGTATCTCACTGAGACGAAGCTTTGAGGTGTGCATGTAATCTGTATATTGCCTCCTTTTGATGTCCGTTTCATGCCGATTTGAATGTTTCTTTAGCAATCCACAACAGTACACATAATTTCAAAACTGTATATTTTAAAGCTATTTATCGTAAATACATTTTGCATTTTATATAATTTTGTACGTTTTAACTTTCACTTTAGTAGCATGAGTATTATAAATACTCACTTTATTACAACAATACGCCTGTAAATGATTAGCTACTGCACATCTGAGTCACGTGGAATTTGTTTTGGGAGTTTCCTTTCATACCATAATCACTTTCTTTTGCAAATAAAGTATTTTTATAGTATCAGTCAATGTTTGTGTTTGTACATCACAAAGAAAAAGCCTGAGTTCCCTCTTCTAGAGAAAAAATCAGTTTGAGATATCAAATGCAACAGTTCTGAATATACAGAATGAGCAGCGATGATCATTCGTTTACTTTGTCAGTGAAGACATCACTACACTTTTTAAGTAAATTATAGTAATTGTAGTGTTGTTTTGGCGGCCCGTCTTAATTTTAGTTTTAGTCTAATCTTTGCGTCAAGCTATCATTTTAGTTTTTATTAGTCTTAGTCACGTCCAAACTCTCTTTAGTCTAGTCAAGTTTCAGTCAACTCAGCATTTTAGTCTTATTTTAGTCAGAATTATCCACAACTATTTTCGTCTAGTTTTAGTCAATGAAAACTGATGACATTTTAGTATAGTTTTAGTCAATACATTTGTATTTTAGTCTCTTTTTTGGTAATGCAATTCTATTTAACCCAGTCAATATAGTACCTAGCAGTCAAAATCTTTTAGTCAAACCTATTTCACAATTCAAACAAGGTTTTCTTATTATTATATTATTGTTACCTTATAGACTCAAGAATACTGTCCATCCATTCCAGACACAGAAGACACTCTGATTTGAATTTACAACATTTATTTTGCCAACCAACCATGTTAAACACATTAATTTAAATAAAATAAATAAATAAAAGAATATCACATCACTAAAAAGTGCAAATAAAATGAAAATGTGTGTCTATTGCCATAAAACCCCCATTTATAAAACGTAAAAGTCTTCACCTTCACCAAGATATGCAACTCGGAAGGTTGCGGGACAAAAGTATTGGGTCACCATGGTGAATGGTTTTCAGAGAATAAGCCCATATCTACTTGGGCTAAAAATACAATCGTGCTTGAATTCAAAAAAGAGTTCTTGTGTGAAAAAATCCAGAAAAAAATATATTTATTGCCATAAAAAAAGGCAGAGCGGAGGATATTTGCAGTTTCTGCAATATTGTGGGGATTTCCGCATCACAGTGGAGATTTTTTTCTCAAAAAATATTTGTGTGTGACTGAATCCACGATCGGCACAAAACAGGGGATTTACTGTATATCAGCAGTGGAAATTTTGTCCGATCACTGGGTAGTCAAAGGTTTTTGAATGGAAAACTATGTCACAATGTATTCCTGCAAGGGACAATCCCCACCCCCCTTGTTTTGAACTAATATTGTATATCTTAGACCAGGCGTATTCGACTAGCGGGTCAAAATCTTTGCAGTTTTAGCTCGGTGATGTATCCACTTTAACAGGACGGCACGAAATTCTGTGGCCCCCGAAGCCCCAGTGACTTTCATATCTGGCCCACTTGCTATTGAAAGAGATGAAAAAAAGCAGTTTTCAAAAAAGGCAGTACGACCCCCTCCCCCCCTCCCCCAAATATGGAGGGGTAATTCACACTCTGCCATTGACTCTAAGTTAATAATAATTAAACAGACTATTGATCACCATCTCAAATATTTTTACATATAGTCCACTAATATTGTTCTGTTCATGCAAAAAGGTTAAATTTGGATGAACGCTTTCATTAAGATTACTGACTCATTAAGATCTCAAGATTTCATATCATTATTGTTGATTACTGAGTGTTATCTCAGAGTTTCTGTGACTGCCATTGTGTTCAGCACACCCATGAGTATCAGAAAGTGAACTGTCATACCTTAAGCTTACTTTCACTTTCGCTGCAGTACAAAAGATTAACTAGTACACAAACTGCAATTTGCTTAAGAGGACATGGAGCATCCACCAGCTACAAGTACACTGTCATTGCACTCAAGTGTGGAGTGTATATATGCACACGCCACCTGTTTGAATCACAGGCACCAGCAGCGCACAGGTTTGAGCACGTTACCTGTCATCTCGGCCTCCTTTCGGGTGTTTTCATTATCACGTTGGTGATAGCATCTTCAGACTTGGCTTCCTCAATGACTGATTACTTCCAAACCATACAGTCATCTTGGGGGCAAACATGAGGTTTTCTTCTCAAGAACTGCAAAAATGAGATGTATTACCTGAATTGTTGGTTGGTGGTTGGGAAACATGAAAGCTGAGGAGGCCTGATTTGTCTGCAATCAAACGACACACTAATGTGGTCTTCCTATGTTCACAAGTGATTGACAAAGCACTAGAGCTGATGCATACAAGAGATAATGGGTTCAAATCCACTTGATCTCACACATACACCTCCAGGCCATTGTGCCAAAATACCAAGACACCTAGCTTGAGGAGGACCACATCTGTGGTCAGGGAGTGGTTGTTTTTGACTAAAGAACCAACTAAACATCACACTTATCTGGACTGATTTTCTCTTAGACTTTAGGCTGTGGCTGATAGCTGCATTGCTATTTTTTCTTAAGACAGCTAAAAGACAAGACGCATCGCGTTGATGCTTGGCAGTAGGCGTGTCTTCCACGCCGGGAGCACAGCAGCAGCAACCAATTGCTGTTGAGCAGATTTGAATTGCGGGCGCTCACGAAGAAGCAGCCTGAATGCGCGCGTGTCTGTGCTGCAAGTAAAGCACATGCGCAAGATCGGTTTGAAATCGGCAATACGTGTCAGACTCCGATCAGGCCAAAAATCGGCCGTTTCCGATCGCTGGCCGATCCCTACCTCCAAGTGTGTTAAAATGTCCAGTTTGAGGGAAATGATATGGTGATGGTTCTCCATGTGTCTCAGAGGTTGTTTGTCCTCACCTTTTCGCTGCTAACTTGGTAGCATTGTGGGATAGCAGAAGGCCATTCTCACATTGGACTAATATGGTAATAAAAATGGTTTAAAAACTATTCCAATGTGTTATCATCATTTTCTCTTTAACAAAAACTCAACATATTAAATAAAGCATCTAAACATGTTGTCTGTTGTATCCATTTGAATGCTTGTGTGGTCTTCTCACAACAAGGATCATTTCCAGTGTAAAGTCTGTAACCTTCAGCATGAAAGGCGCAGGTTGAGGTGTTCTTTGTGCTCCAATGCTTTGGGGATGTCCCGGTTTAAAATCTGCAAATCTGCTTCTCACATGAAGTAGAAAGAATGTAAAACTGACACGTGTGACTCACTGTTTAAGCCATTGCCAAAAGCAAAGGAAAAAATAGGTCAGGTCTCGAAAAGAAATAAATGAGCCGGCAGACAATACTAAGCCAACATAATAACATCAGAAGCAATGTAGCTATAAGGCACATCAGCCAATCAAAATGACATTAAGTCAGCCTGCCATCCTCGTTTTTCACCGGCCTATTAACTGTGTTTACTAATCGTTAAAAGTGACTTTGGTCAGTAGGAATGCTCCCATGTTTTGAAAGTGGAATTAGGTTACCTTTTCAAAGATGTTCTGGATAATGTAGAAACAGTTCAGAACATGTTGGAGGGTTGCTTTCACATGCTGGAATACTGTCTCATGTACACTTAGCATCATAAAAAAAATGTTTGCCTTGCCTTTAAAGTGTATGCTAACGATGAATGTCTCATAGATTGTTCTGTGTTTTGAATGTTCAAGCTGGTCTTGTTAGAGCAAGTGTAGCATTCTTGAGAAAATTATAACTTTTTTAATGACAACTTGAACACCTTGGACCCACAATATGCAAATTATTCATGGAAAACATTTTTAATGCCAATAAACTTGAAGCTAAGCTTTACAATGGTTTTACAGGTAAGGAGTGTTCCCAGAGCAAATAAGATCTGCGTGGATTCCCTTTGCATATTGCTTTTAATCTATAGACCTTTCTAATGATTTTATTAACAATCCTGAAATAAGCATTTGTATAATAGTTAGGAATGTAATGTTAGGACTGGGCAATTTGGACTAAAATCAAAATCTCGATTAATTGAACACTTTAACTCGATTACGATTAATGAACGATTATTTTATTTATTTAAATTTTTTTGCCCTCATAGTTCACTGACAAGTTGCTCAGTTGTATCAGTGTTTAAGCTCTACATGCTGCACATGTCCGCGAAATAACGTAACATAACGGAGAGGGGTCACCTGACTCCACACGCGGTAGTGTTTTTAAAGGGAAAGTAATTGAAATAATCGACCTGGAAAAATTTGATCGATTATAGG
>JBBPDB010014384.1:0-12780 GCA_037974465.1 Brachypetersius altus | reverse complement strand
ACCGAGTGGCCCCCGTGCCTGTTTTCTTTTGCCTTTTTGTAAATAAAACCTATCTGTATGGAGTCCTGGCTGTCTGCACGTTCCTGCACGCTTCTAGGTAGCGCATGTCCGAGTGGGATTAGCCCCTCTGTTTGTGACAATAGACTTTTTTTTTTTTTTTACATTAAATACTTTTTCATATAAATACCATAGAAGTGTTTCAGGCTTGCAGTGGAAGGCGACTATAATAAGCCTGGAGTAGGTGTGGTACTAATGGTGTAGATATTGCAGCACATTTAGCATATGAATAGCATAAATGTAATTTTCCATTGAATATGATCACAAATACTGTTTACCCAAAGGTCCAAATTATTGAAATAAACATGTGGTAACAGCTGTAGGATCACCAATTAATGTATAACAGTGTTAGTAGTTTTAAAGGTACTTGTTGTATTCCAAGGGTTTGTCAGATACATATCAGAAAAGTGTCTCTCTTCAAAACTGAATTAGAATGATCTGCAGTTGTCTAACTTAGCTCACACCTAATAAATTATGAATTAGCTTTTGCAGTAAAAGAGTATATTTGGCCAAAATTATGATGGCATTTTAGTAAGAACACAAACCTTATTGTGGGTGTGTATGGACACCCCTGTCACACTGCCCTAAATGCAAAATGTCAATCATTTACTTTTGTTAATCATCAACATGATAGTAAGCCTTCAAAATCTCTTTGACAATAACTTTCATTATACTTTATAACATGGATGTCATTACTGATGTTATGCTGCAGAATCACTAATCAGGAGGCACACATTTTACTAACCTTAAAAAGTTTAATAAATTGCACTATTATTTTCTTAGTCTTAATGCCATATATTAGTGGATTACAGACACCAGAAACAAGAAGATACATGAGACTAATATGAACATGTAGGTCTGGAGTCATTCCAAGCAGGATAGTTGATTGTATAACGAACAATAAACATCTGCATGGGACTTGATAAGGCCAAACATTAATCTCTGATGCAAAGCTAAAACATTTGTGGTATAATATAAATCAGGACAAATATATCAGTACATGCTATGAAGCAAGGCAGAATGTTCACGGGAGAATGCAGTTTATTTTGTTTTGCAATGATAAACACAAGTGCAACATTAGATTTGACTACTAAGATGAATATTATGTAAAATGGGATGAAAAGGAATCTTCTGTACTCTTTTAGCAAGGTAAATCCTATAAAAAGAACATAGGAAGGAATATAGGAAAGGTTTGCTGATGGCGCAAATTCCTTTGTGATCCAAGATGTAGGCCAGTAAACCTGAAAAACATGAAAAGTACACATTACAGTCAATTTCAGCTTGTTGATATTTCACAATAAGACATATAAGTATTTTGTGTACTTTCAGGGCAATATCCTTAAAGCACATTAAAGAAAAGAACTACGAAATTAACAAAAATATGTAAGCATATAACTTAATCTGTGTGGTGTCTCATTCTACTGCAGAACAAATCCAAAGCAGTAAAGATAAAAGCAGCAATAAACTCTGCTATTGTCCCTATTTTGTTGTTATCTTGGCCTAAAGTCCTCTTAAATGAGCTTTACAACTCCCAAAACAGTCTGCCCTATTTTGGGTAGTTAAACCAGTATACTCCTAATTGGAGAAAAATGTAATGCCTTGTTGCTCTCCTGCAGTTTAGTTAGGTCAGAACTAATTCAAGCTTTAATTTATAAGCAAAACTTTAATCATGAAAACAAAGCAATGCACACTTCCATATCTATGGATATCAGTGTCAGTGAAAACTAACTGTAGTCATTAACTGCAAGCTGTGAATATTGTATGGTTATATAAAATGGTGTTTACTGGCTAGTCTGGTGTATGTGTTTACTGGCTAGTCAAACCAGGTTCTTCTCTCATGTGTTACTGTCTTATTGACATCTCACTTGATTTCTATGTATTGTATTTTATTATAATAAGATAGTTGTGTCTTTGTTGTGGAGTCTGACAGCTGCTCAGTGCGGTCAGAGTCTCTTGCATCGAATGGACTGTTATCCAACAGGGATGAAAGCTTAGCCACCATTCTCCTGTCACTCACCACCTCCACTGGGTCCAGAGGGCATCCTAGAACAGAGCTGGCCCTCCAGATCAGCCTGTTCAGTCTCTTTCAGACAGGCTGGAGACGGCCCACTATTTGAGATGGCTCAGCATAAACCATGGAAAAAGCAGCAGATGGCGCTATAAGAAAATGTTATGATGTTCAGAGCTTTTTCTGGAAATGGATAAAGCAGAGTAGTCACTGGGGAGACCTGCCACCAAAGAATGGGACCCATCCCTAATGCTTCAAGCCCATAGCCTCATTGGCAAATGTCAATTATAGTACAAGATGTTTATTTTAAACAATGAAGGAGAGTGGGGTAGACTTGTCATGCAAGCTGAAATATGAAGTGATGAAAAAGAATAATGCTCAAACTCATGATATATATGAACATTAACAATAACAGCTGAATCATCTGTGTTTGTGCAAGGAAACCAGTTTGGACAAACACTGGGCCAGTATGGAATATTTTAGTTGTTCCTTTGATGGTCAGGACACCGGAAAAATGGATGACAAAATGGACTACTGTCAGTAACTGTAATTTGCAAAGTGCTGACGTAGGTACAAAATGTATTTCACACTAACTTCTCAAAATCTGTTGAATGTACAGTTTGATGAACAAACAGAGTCTGCACAAGGATTCATTAACAAAATCTCCTACAGCTCTGACCAGGCTGCAGAAATACTCCAGTTCACGATAACAGCCCTGGTGTTGCAATTTGCAAGCCATGTCTGTCACCCACTGATGAATGTGTGTATTGAGAGTACAAATCTTTCAGAGAAATTCCAAATGGGACCAAACGGTCACACTGTTTCTACATGCATTTCAATCAGAATGGGTACACAGACAGTGTGTGTGCAGTTCACCCAAGTGTTTGGCTAATCAGCAATAGGAATGTAGGGTAAGAAACAAACTACAAACTCATGTACAACACATGCAGGCTTAGTGAGAACATTACCACATCACTTGGACAGCCAAAAAATGAATACTCTTGTTTACAAAAGCCTGTGTGCTTACTTTTTGTATCTCTGCAAACATGTAGACTTGTTATGTCTTCATGTCTGTTGCAGGCAAGTCAAGATGTAAAGAAATGCCCTCAGGCTTTAAACCTCTTGGCTCGGTTTTCAATCAAAAATCTCTATATAAAGTGCTACATAATCCATGCTTAATCCATGACCAACATGAGGCAAAAAATTTATATTGTATTTAAGAAAATAACATAACCCATCCAACTGTTTTCTCATCTATGATAGTTCCCCATCTCCCCTCAGTCTGATTTTTGTCTGTGATAGGTCCAGAGTACTTGGAAATTGAACTGGGCAAACATTATTGCCACCTTCTTTGTCTGCTGCCCCGTTTGCCATGTGTCTGTGTTGTGTTTCTGTTTATGTGTTTATATATATGAGCTTCATGTTCTATCTGGCACCAGCTGGAACCAATAAACATTTTTTGAGGAAGTTGGGATCTGATGTGATCTAAATTTTTCAGGAGGCTCTGTGTCAACTTTGGTTGCAATTCTGAGATTATTTTTTTGTTCCATTTTAATGTGTGTCATATTAATTCAAGTCCCTGTTTAGCAGGAAACCTAATCAGCACTATGCTATTCTCTTGTGCTTAACCAAACTCTGAGCTTCTGAAATGCTTATTTTCTTTGTTCCTCAGATTTGAGGGTTATAATTTCTGAACTGATCCCACTGAATACAATAACCTGCCTGCTCCTAAAATGCATTGTGGCTTTGTATGGGAGGACCATGACAAATAAACCAGATATTCTTGATTACTGATTTCTGATTCAGGAAAGTTTTACCAACACTGTGTTTCTTAAATTCAAGCACATCCGTTTTTAAATGACCTTGTCCTACCTTCTATGAAAATGTTGTATATGATGTGAAGTAGAGGCCTGTGAATGAGCTCCTTTCCTTCTGTTACATTTTTGTCCAATAACAAAAACACCATTCACCTATGAGCCACTACAAGATGCTCTTATACTATATCTATGTTCATTATCAGTTTTGTCAGCTTTATTTGGGAAATAGGTGTACTCTGTGGTTTAGATTCATGGACTGTATATACCTGTATTATTTATTTGCCTGCTCTTCTCTGGTTAGGATTTCCACAGGACCACTGAGCAGATATTATTTATTCTGTTAAGAAGGATAATTAGAATAGCTATAAGGTTGGTAGATGTACAACTTTATTAGGCATTTAATATAGTAGCTTTTCAGGATAATTGTTTTGATCTTGTTATGCTTCAATGAAATATTGCAGTTTCAACACATTGCAGTTTTTCTTATTTAACAACAAACAGGAAACAGACAACCTGTTAGAAGCATAAATTAAGTTAGGAGTGAAATGTAATAATGGTATTTAAACATGAAAAGTTTTTAAAAGGAAATGTTACAACTGATGGGCTCTGATATTTATTAATAATAATAAACCTAAAGTACACTGTTTTAGCATTGTTTGGAGTATTACTTTTTACATAAAAATACAGAAATATACAACTTTATTGTTATTTTAACACAGACGTCTTCTTATGGAAAAAAACTCGCCAAATATGACTCCTTATTGACTGACTGCTCACACCATAAATAATAGGATTGAGCAGAGGAGGCAATATCATAAAATACAGTGACATAAAAGTCCGAAAATCAGGAGGCAAATAGGAGATATTGAACCGACTCTGTATAATCTCAAAGAATATTCCAACAAAATAATTCAAAACAGCAAGAAGGTGGGGTGTACAGGTCTGAATGGCTCTTACTTTTGATTCTTTAGAATATATGCACACTCGTAAAATCTGTGCATAGGAAAACAATATCATGAGAATCTGCGGAAACATAAAAAAAAACATAGTTGAAAGTCCAACTATGCTATGAATTGTGATGTCCATGCAAGAGAGTTTGATGAGCTCAAAATTTACACAATGTGTCTTAGCTATAACAGAACTACAAAAGACTAAGCGTATTGTTAACGACTCATATAACAGAAAAGTAGTGCAAGGATAAACCCACATTAAAATGACAAAAATCTGAAGCTTTCTTGGTGACATCATGCTGTGATAGCGCAGGGGGTAGCAAATTGCAATGTATCGGTCATAGGCCATAAAAGCCAGTATAGTCAGTTCAGTAATATTAAAGGTATGCAAGCAGAATATTTGTACTAGGCAACTGGCCAGAGATATCTCATGGAGCTGAGTAGCAAGGTTAAACAACAGATGAGGAAACAAACTTGTGCTGCCATAGATTTCATTACATGAGAGGTTGCATATAAAGATATACATGGGGACATGCAATGTCCTTTCACTGTAGATGACTATGATCAGAAAGCAGTTCAACAGAAAAATCACAGTGTAGAGTAAAAGGAAAACAATGAAGTACAAATGCTTCTGCTGGTCCATCAGAATGTAACCATCCAGAATGAATGTTGTAAAAGTTGATATGTTGTCCATAGCACTGTGTGAAAGAAGAAATAAAAGGAGCATATTAAGTGGCACAATCCTAATCATTAACAAGTCTAATCAGATCTATTGTTTCATTTGGGATACTTCATATAAAGGCAATCCAAGCACACCAGATCTGTATGGTAGAGCATACAGGCATAATACATTTGTGGGCACAGTAATGAAATATATTTTAGATATTTTACAAACAATTAAATTAAAAGAATTGTTATTTATTATCACCGGTAAGTACCACCTAACCACTTTGAGTGATTCTACATTTGTGAATTAATTATACAGCTTTTATATCCTGTATGTATTTCTGCACATAATTGTTCAGAACTCTGACTATTGCGGTTTTCAAAGGAACAATATAGCTGAGCTTAAATACAAAGATTCTTTATAATATGTTATGAATTACTGTATGCTGTATATTCCTACACTGGTACAGCTGCTGTACTAACAACCACGTTTTGTATATAACCAAGGTTTAAGAATAACAATACTTTTTTTTTTTACATAAAAGATTACCATCACTCTCAATACTATCAACATAATAAGAGGAAAATAGACTTTACTTCAGCTGGTGTTTAAACAGGAGACTGAATTGTTTTGCTCTCCAGTGTATTTTTATAGCTCAGCAAAATGGGAGTTTCTTGTGCACTTGTGACCTGACAAATATCATGGGGTCTACTGAAGTGCTGGTTATGCTGTCATCATAGTGTGTTGTTGTTAGTGCTGTAGTGCTGTAAGTCAGTAATGAACAATTACATCATACTATTCTTATTATAGGTAAAACTGGCACATCTTCTACTTCAGTTTTTGATATTTTGGCATGGTTCCAACATCAAAACATGGTTCCACAGCTTTTAGAATGGATCATCAGCAGCTGAGTACTTATCATTTAAATTAAAAAATGTTCCCCATTAACCAAACTGGTGGAATTATCACACCACTCTGTGAGCTAGGCTGAGCAAAACACAGCATTAGTAGATACAAACCCCATGACCAGCATGAGTCAAAAGTGTGTTTGTTTGAGAGTTTAAGTGAATCAGCCATTTTTTGCACAAACAGACATTTTTTCTTTACTGTTTTCTCTGCATTCCTTGAAACACGTAGATGTTGTTTCAGCTTTTAATAAGGAAATTAGCCGTTGATGTAAGTTAAAGTGGTTTAAAATTAGCTTTTGAGCTGTGACCTCAGGTCCCCTATACCCATTTTCAGTTGCTATATATGCACTTTTAATGGAGGTTAATCTAAACCCATTAAAAGCGCATATCTACCCAAGTGATGTGTTGCACTGAGGAGCAAGAGATCAGAGTTGCTGGTTCAAATTCCACTGTGGGCAGAATTAATTTTTTATTGCATGCAAACATTTATTGTTAAAAATGGCCTTTAAGAGGCTAAAGTACAGACCAATTATGAAAAGAAATGTATATCACCTTGTTTTTGCTTTTTCTGAACAAATTGTTCCTTTACTGTTTGCCAGTTCACCCATAGACCAACAGTGCACTTATAAGAGAACACCACATAATTACTAAAATGTCCCCAGTATGAAGTTCAAGGTGTAAACAGAGAGCATCTGAGTGGGTTTGGTGTAAAAGGTTTCATGCTGGAGCATCTAAGTGAGCCAGAATTGTTCACAGTGGTGGGGAACAGAACCAGACATCCACCTCTAAAAGCTCTCTCACACTAAAAAGTTAGTCGCACCAGAATGTAACTGCTGTACCATTAGTACCATCCTAGCAACACCATAACAACCACCTAGCAACATCCACAGTTATCATGGCAATCATGAAATCACACTTTGCATTGTTGCCTTTCATCATCTATAATAGCTGTCAATGGCAAAAACTGAATGTTAAACAATTGGATTGTGAAATGTACCTAGAAATTGAGCAGTTGTTAAAATTTTTACTAAGGTGGAAAAATACCACTTTTTCATGTCCTGTGCCACTACTGATCCCACAAACTCAACAATCTGCCAGTACTGATTCCAAACCAATACTGTATTTTCTCATCTGTTAAAGGACTAAGCTGTTAATAATTTTTCTGTATGCACTTTGAATGCAAAATGGCTCCCTATCGCCTGTATGGTACGATATTCTACACTTTCTACACAAATATAGTACGCAATCTGTCCATTTTGGAATTCTTGATACATGGCTGAATCACTAAGGGCTCTTTGTTAAACATAACAAAGATTCATGTTCTTTATTTGTCACATACATATAAAATAATTAACATTTCATAGACATTTCAAGAGGCTAAACTAAACAAATAATAATATACTGAAAAAAACATTACATGTGCTATGTGCTGTAAAGTGCAGTGTGTGAGTTTGTTGATGTATAGACTTAAAGGACAGATGGCAGGTGACATACAGTGAGGCAGAGAATAAGTTTTATAATGGGCAGTGAAATGGCCTGGTTGAGAAGTCTTATGGCCTGAAGATGGATGCTTCTAAGCAAGGAGGTGAAGTTCTAAGTCAAAACACTTTCTACAGCACAGAGTGAAAGGTCTTTAGGATCCCTGGTGAGACCTGAAACTTCCTCAGTTGTCTTAGGTAGTAAAGACACTGCCTTGCCTTTTTGCGTATGCTTGAATATGTTCAGTCCATGTCAGATACTTGTGAATGTGAATGCAAAAAGATTTTTGAAGTTGTTCACTCTCTCCACGGCAGTCACACTACTGTTGAGTTGGTGTACTGTATCCACCATCAGCCCTTTGGTTTTTCTGAATGCAGTTCTTCTGAAACCACAATTTTGAGTTCTCCAAGACCTCCTTCTATGCTGTCTCATCTTTATTGGAGACGAAGCCCACCATCAGCAAACCTGACAATGGAGTTAGAGCTGTGAATCACCCTTGCAGTCATGGGTGTAGAGAGCGTAGTGCAGAGCTTAGTACAATGCCTTGTTGAGCTCCTGTGTTGAATGTGATGATGTTGGAGACACAACCACCAGCTCTCACCACCCGTTGTCCCCGACACAATGAACACTTCATCTGGGTGTATATTTGGTGCCACATCATGTAATTCAGACAAAGTCATACCTGTACATACACTGATCGAACATCATCGGGGTGTATCTCCTCGCACTACAGGACTTCTTTCACAAGCACTGCATTGGAAAGGCCTTCTGTATTATGCATGACTCCTGAAACCCCTCACTTGGACTTTTCACACTGCTTCCATCTGGGAGAGGCTATCACAGTATTGGTTATGAAAATACAAGAAAGGATTAGTAGATTGATTTCAAATCACATTCTTCCATATGGTGATCATGGCCATTTGAGTAATGAGAGCTTTGAACAGCAACTGGACTCAACTTTCCACCTTTGCACTTCAAACATTTTACTTTTTTAAAGTAAAGGTATGTAAATGTATGTCACTATATGTAATCCTGAATACATGCTCTGAAAAAGTAATACATTTTTCTGAATTCTCCTATTCACTTTCTGTTGTTTGAATTGCTAAGTCCATTACTGAATTGACCCCAACTCTACTCTGCATGTGTCTGCTGCTTCATGGACCTGAATCTGAGGAAATGGGGGGTCACTACTGGTTAGGAAGATCAGCATCCCTCTGTCCTCTACACTAGCTCAATATTATGTATATTTTATAATTTTGTAAAAAACAAAAAATGGAACAAAGCATTTTCCCTAAATGGCCAAAAGCAAACAAAATAATACAAACAATAGCACTGAAAAAAGGCTGATGTGTTGTAGTAAAAAATGAAGACCGCTTTCATTTTTAAAAATGCACAGAGAAATCATGAACTACAATATATCAGACACATTAATATAAAGTCATAGACACTGTGATGTTTATGGAGCACAAGCAACAATATCATTAAATGTCCATGATTTTTTCACCATAATGTTAGAGTATAATCCATACGGATCCTGTATTATGATATGTGTAAGTTAAACCAATCCTGAGTTATGCTTATTAAACAAATGCAGTAAAGTAACATGTAATTCAAACTCTTACTTTTTAATTCCCTGTGTTACTCCAAAACCCAGTCTGTACATCACATACATTTGTGTGATGCTGAAGAGATTTGTCAGTTTTCAAGCCTATACTCAAACCTTTGCCTTGGTCGTGAAATCAAACTACATTGCTCTGATAATGTAGATGTTTGGTAGATGTAGATTTCTTCACTGTCTCGCATAACACATGATGCAAGACAGAGTTTTGGAAAATGCCCAGGCCAATTTAAAGGACTATTCTGGTGGGGTTAAAGTGAGGCCACAAAGCATTACGCTACCATAGAATCAGAGTTGACTATCCTTATTCTCCAACATAGACTGCATCACCTCCTAGTGGTATTGTTTGGCTTTTGACGCTCTGTAAAACATGAATTGTTTTGAATTTTTCATTGTTACTGATATTAACTAGTAGACCTACATGAACATGTTCACCTCCTGTTCTCTAATTTGGTATATACACACCATTATGAAGTTTTTCATGTATTATTAGGCTATAGAAAAAAAAGGGAAAAAAAGACAGAAAAAAGTGCAAAAACACCATATGTTTTGCTCAATGAATTTGGATGTGTCAGATAATGCATATAAAAATGTATATAAATGTTTTTTATCTACATCTTATCTTCTTATTTTCCAGTTTTCACACTTTTGAAAAAGTCTCTTGTGAATCTCTGTGAGCTTCATACCATACATAAGTGGATTAAGAATAGGTGGGAATACAAGAATCTGAACTTGGAAAACATTCCTCAGATGTACTGGAAAGTCTTTTGACCCATAGCGACCAAACATTAAATCAAAAAGCACAACTATAGTGAAGTTCAGTAATGATAGCAGATGTGGCCCACAGGTGTGTATGAACTTCCGTTTGTTATCACTAGAACTTCTACAAGCAGCAATTAGCCCTTGGTATGAAAACATGACAATCAAAGCATTTTCTATAAATATTCAGAAAACAATAAAACCATACACATTAACAGCTGTAGCTGGAATGCAAGACAACTTGACAACTGACCAGTTATCACAATAAAGTTTGTCTATATTAGAGCCACATAAGGGTAGTTGGCAAGTTAGTATAAGGTTTGGAAGCCCAACAATAAAAGGAAAAGCCCATGAGTATAGAATAGCCTTTGCCACTGTTTGTGCTTTTATAATCTTGCGATATTCTAATAGCCCACATATGGCTACATACCTGTCATAAGCCATTATAACTAAAGTTGTGTACTCACACATAAAAGATGTGTAAATCACAAATAACTGTGTAAAACACCCCATGTACGATATCACATATGAGGACAGTAACAGATCAGATATAAATTTAGGATAAAATCCTGCTGTTCCATAGAGTCCATTGAAGCAGAGTTTGCATACAAAGAAATACATAGGCTCATGTAGAGACTTCTCAAAGAGAATAATCAAAATCAGCGTCAGATTTAACAGGACGATTAAGAGATAAACAGACAGAGTGAGAAAAACAAAAATATATTTTGGTGACAAATGTTTAATTCCAGACAGAACAAATATAGTGGTAGTAGTTATGTTGTCTTCCATTTAAGAAAAATTAAAGCTATTCAAAAAAATGAAATCAAAAGAAAAAGTGTTTCTTTTGTATATAATAATCCTATTTACCTCCTTGCCATTTATATTATCTCAGTACAGTGAGTGTGGCAACTCATGTTTTCAGGTTACATCACTCATGGTTGTTAGGGCTGTGTTAACCTATTGTTGTACAGAACACCAGATAGTCGCGATGACCCCTGGTGTATTACAGAAACCAGTACTGTAAATGCTATAATTGTCCAAAATGAGTTTGTACTCCATTGATTCTTCTCCATTTCACTTCGCACTTTTCAGCCACTCTATATGCTCTATATGACTAGACTTGACTGTTGTAGGTTTTTTAACCCCCCGTGTGGTCTACAGGTTAATGTGTCAGCTGTGAAAGGCAAGTGGGCAGCTGATAGGTAGATAACCCAACTATGATATCCTGAATGAATGGCCAGAGATGTAAGATTAGAACCAGGAATGAGCTCTTCCTGAGATGCCCATGCTTGAGACAATGGATGATTTCCGTTATAACTGTGGGAACCTGGGGTAAACAGGCCCCAACCACGTATTTAATGCAACAGTCAATCACCCTAATGCAACAGTCAATAATGTGAACCAAAAAAAAAAAAAAGAAAAAAAAAGAAAAAGAAGTCTCTCAAGATTGCCATCTTTTACCAAACTTTCCCCTAGAAACATCCCAAGGTCCCCATCCTCAATGTTGCTTCTACTTCCTTGAAAAAGGCCAACAAGGAGCCTGTTCTTTCTTTCTGTGGAAAACGAAAACACACACACACACACACACACGAGAAACTGGGGAAAAAGGCACCTCCCATGCCCAGACACGACTTAACCAGCTGTATCAAAGGCAGCTGATAGATCTAGAAGGATAAGAACTGATGACTGAGCCATTTAAGAGGAATCAGACTGGTTTGGATCAAGGAAGTCATTCAGAGAGAGGAATTCTGAGATCTGTTAGCCCTTGTTCAATTAGCAATGGAAGTTTTCTACTACATTTACAAGGTAAATATCAATAAAGTAAAATGTATACAACATATGAAAGCAAGAACATGTAATGCAGTGTAATGTAATGTAGTTTACAATGTTTAACCTGGATATTATCTACAGGACCAGTCTGTGGTTACTCTATGCAAACTATGAAAGAAATTTTTTCATGTCTAGATTTTCTGTGATGTTTTTCTCAGGTGCCAGAATGAACACTCAGTTGTTCGCAGAATTTTTCTTAGGACAAAACTAATAATTGTCTGTAGAAACTCCTGAAAATGTACGGAAACCACAAATGGGTTGTTCCTTCTCCAGGGATTAAATGCAGGCACACACACACACCAGTGAAACATGCTGCATATCTTTTCATGTCTTTATTTTCAAAAAGGTAAAGACAAAAACTGGCACGAGGACCAGAAACAGGACTAATACTGAAAATCAAAGGAGAGAAGAGACTCACATACTTACATGACGATCATGACGATCTACCAGCAAAGAAAACCTAAACACCAACCCCTTAAATCCCCTTCTGGTGCAGCTGGGGTAGCTGTGTTTTCTTATTCTGGTTTCAGTGAAAGATCAAGGGATAGCTGTTTAGCATATGAAGAGATGAAATCAACTTTGTTGACTCCAGGCAGACAATTTCACAGCCCATTTACATTTACATTTACAGCATTTATCAGACGCTTTTATCCAAAGCGACTTCCAATTCCTAATTACAGGGGACAA
>JBBPDB010014359.1:0-12783 GCA_037974465.1 Brachypetersius altus | reverse complement strand
CCTGATCATCTGGAATCATCTGCTCCTGGTTCTTCACTGGTTCAGGACTTCAGTTAGAGGCTCTTTGTTCTGCTTAATTGATTCATACGTAGGTCACTGTGTGTCTTAACCAACAGAAACATTCCTCTGAAACTGCTCAGGTTCAGGCTGGAAATTAAAGTCTTTGAAAGTCCTTCAGGACGCCTGGAGAACTGTTCCTCAAGATTTCAAGACTTTCATTCTAAGACATAAGTAGTTACATGGTTGTGTAAAACTAAACTGCGTTGGGTGCAGAAAACCATAAATGCTATAAGTTGATCTTGATGGGAAAAACAGAACACAAGAAAAATATGGGCCCTTTCAAATCTCAGGTTTTCCTCTGAGACTTCATTAAATGTCCCAGTTTGTGAAATACAAATTGACCATAGTGCACATTGAGTTTAATGCAGAAACGTCCATTAAGCAACACTTCAGAACTCAGCTAGGCCTACATGCTGCATGGGGACACAGTCTACCAGTGGGTGTGGATGGCAAAGCAGGCATTCTCATGGCTAATATCTGTTGTAACAGTGGATTAAAGGGCGCTATAAAGAATGCAAGTGAGGCAAAATGTTTTGAGGGCCAGGGTTAACTCAGCACAGGACCTAAAAACACAGCCCCGACCCTCAGACACTGTTTGACTAATGATTATCTGATTATCAGCTTATATTATTTCTAGCAGGTCAAATTATGGTTAAAATATTCAGCGCGAGTGAAGTGGACGCAGAGTACAAAACATGAAATTAACCTGTTTTCAGTGACAGGACAGCTCACTAGCACTGATTTACAATATAGAAATAAAAACAACCAAGATAATGTTACCAAATCCAACAACCTAATTCATGTATGTACTGTTTTTTACTTATTTTAGTATTACATTTGTTTGTACGTGTAAGCAAATTGTTAGAATAGTACATCTTCTTGGCACTTTGCAATACATTTCTACAGCATTGTTCTGCACTATATTCTTTATATTATATATTACACTAAAGAAAGCAAGAGGATGGAGGAAAGAAAGAGCAAGGGAGAAGAGCTTGCCACTCACAAGTCTACACTGATTGCAGCTACAGCCAAGTTTCAAAAAGTCATTTGCTCAGGTTGAGGCAAAAACTGAGCCATCACAGAGAAGAATGTGGTCAGTATGGGGGAAGAGAAAACCAGGGGAGCAAAATAAAGAACATTACTGATGGATGCAATGGAAAAGAAAACAGTATGTTTAGCAAATGCCTCAGGAAGTGTCCAGGGGGCTTCCTCACAAGCAGCCCGAACCACCTCAACTGGCTTACTTCGATATGAAGGAGCCGTGGCTCTACTCCTTCTCACCCCATCTCTGAGGGAATGCCTGGCCACCCTGTGGAAAAAAACTCATTTCATAGGTGAGGATGGGGTTGTAGATGGACCAGTAAATCAAGAGATTTGCTTTTTGGCTCGGCTCTCTCTTCATCACAACAGACTGGTTCAGTGTCTGCAGATCCCCTCTACACTCTCTTGTGAACAAGACCCCGATCCACTTGGGGCAGTTACCTCCCCCTGACCTAAAGTGGACAATCTACCCATTTCGGGAGGCACTAGTCTTCACCCATACATGGAGGAGCTAGTCTTCATCTCAGTTGCTTCACACTTGGCTACAAACCATCGCAGTGTCTGCAATCGATGAAGCCAACAGGACCACATCATCCGCAAAAACTGCAACACAATCCTGAGGCCACCAAATCAGACATCTTCCACCCCTTGGCTGTGCCTAGACATCCTGTCCATAAATATTATGAACAGGACTGGTGACAAAGGGTAGCCCTAGCCCTGGCAGAGTTCTACATGCATTTGAAACATGACTGACTGTCGGCAATGCAAACCAGACTTCTGCTGTATTCATACAGGGACCAAATGGCCCCCAAAAGTGGGCCCTGAACCTTATACTAGGGCAGCTGGTAGCCTAGTGGTTAGGGTATTCGCCCTGTGATCATAAAGTCCGGGTTCGATTCCTAAGGCCGCTAGGCATCTTTGAGGTACCCTGAGCAAGGTACCGTGCCCATGCACTGCTCCCCGGGCATAGTGTTCCTGACTGCCCCCTGCTTCACTTGGTGATTGGCTTAAAGGCAGAAGTTGAAATCCGTGCTGAGAGGCCACAGTTTACCTCGTCTGGGTGAAGATATCAGAAACCTTGTTTATTCTCTCTTAATAAGGGTTTTCTGAATCCCCACCTTAACGGGAAGGATTTGCGTACCTCTGTGATCCTTGGAGTTTTGTCTTTGGGGCAATTGACCCTGGCAGGGGTTCTCATGGCAAACAGGTCCTAGATGAGAGGTCAGACACATGTGATGGAAGACGTTTGTAGAAAGGAACCAAGGATGCTGGAGGGCAGAATGCAGAAGATGAAGAAAGGGGTCTCTATGAGGAAAAAGTGGAGAAAGCAAAAGCAAAAAAGACAAAGGAGATGGAGAAAGAGAGAAAGGAGATAAGTGAATGGAAGATGAGGCTGGAATTGGGGAGTGAGAAAGAGAAAAAGGATAAGAGTGAATAGAAGATGGGGCTGCAGATGGAGAGGGAGAAAAGGAGAGGTGAATACAGACAAAGGATGAAGCTGGAGAAAGCAAAAGAGAGAAAGGAAACATATCAGTACACGGGAAAGGCAGAAGAGAACATGTGGAAGGAGAGAGTGGCCATGAAGGAGGAGAGGAAGAAGATGGAAGAAGAGAGAAGGAAGGTTGAGGAAGACTTCATGAAAGAGAAGGCTTGGATGGCAGAGTACTTGAGGGAAGAAGAGCCTGAGAAGGTTGAGCTGAAAAGAATGATCTGGGCGATGAAGACAGAGAGAATTCAGGAATAACAACAAATGAAAGCCCACCAAGAAGTGTTTGGGGGGGGGGGGCAGAGGAGCTTGACAGAGAGATGAAGGAGAGAGTGAAAGAGAAGAGATGAAAGAATGGAAGATGAGGCTGCAGATAGTGGGCGAGTGAGCGGTGCACCAAGATGTGTTTAGCAGGATGATAGAGGCGTTCAAGAATGAGATGAAGGGAAAGCTGGAAATCCAGATAAGAAATATGGAAAAGAGGGAGCCGATGAGACAGAGAGAGTGGAAAAAAGAAACAGAAATTATGAGGATAGAGAGTCAGAGAGAGCTGGAATGGATAAGGATGGAATCTGTGAGGAAAGAAAGGAAGGGATGGAGAAAAAGAGTGTCAGAGAAAGAAGAGTTTTGCTGAGCCAATTCTTAACACTCCTTGCACCTCGAGGCATTGAGGCAGAAGCCGAGCTCTCTCAGAGAAGAAGGTGATCAAAATGGTGGAAGAGAATTTTTGAGGAGCAGCATGAAATGGAGAGGAGACTCACAGAAAGCAGACAGAGCAGTGAATATACAGCAGGAGAAGAGCAGGAGAGCCAGAGCAAGAACAGTTGCAGCAGTGACAGTATCAGTGGAAACAAGAAGAAAAAGAAGAGTGTATTTAGCAGATGGCTCAAGAATAGGAGAAGGATGCAGATATAATGTATAGAGATAAGCTTTAACAATGTTGTGTGTTATTAATATTGATCAAACATGTATTAACAAAAAAGACTGTGTTAATAAATAAAAAACCTATAACACATGCGTTAGATATCCCACCTCCTTTCTCTCCAGAATCCTTAAACTTCAACACCACCAGCAGCTCTTCTGATCCACAGACATCACAGGCGATGACTAATTTTTGTTGTAGAAGATTTACATTTGAACTAATAACAGAATTCTTCAGAAGAAACTTCTCCACAAGTCCTTTGAAGGTCTGTAGTTCTGCACCAACAGTCCTGTAAGCTATGAGGTGCAGCCTCTGTGGATCAGACTAGTGTGTCCCATAGAAACTGGTTTGAATTGAGATCTCAGGAATCTGGAAGCCCCTTGAGCTCTTTGTGGTGCAGTGTGTGAGGATCATCCTGCTGGAAGAGGAACTGCCATCAGGAAACACCGCCTGTAATGTTTAGGTGTCAAAGTAACATCCACATGAATGCAGGACACAAGGTTCTCCATCTGTAATGACCTGTAATTCAAACATGACATGTTTTAGATGAAGATGTGCTTTTTTCTTTGTTCAACATTAAATGACTGTTGACCAAAAAAATATGGTTGTGCACACTGCAACAATTGTTACGGGTTAATCCTCTGTACATCCACTTTCTTTGTAACTTTTGGGACACCCAACCATTAGAGATTTTAATGGCATTGCATTCAGATCCATAGACTTTAATGTGGAGTTGGTCCCTCTTTGCAGCTATAACAGCTTCCACTCTTCTTGGAAGCCTTTCCACAAGATGTCAAGAGTTTCTGTGGGAATATGTGTCCATTCATTCTGTAGAGCATTTATGGGGTCAGACACTGAGGTCAGATACTTTACAGTCTCCATTCCAGTTCATCTCAAGGTTCTTGGATGGGGTGTTAGATGAATTTAGTCAGCCAGTCTTTGCTGGAATAGAAAAGGTTCTTTCCCAAAGATGGAAGCATGGTGTTGTCCGAAATTTCTTGGTTTGCTGAAGCATTTAGATTGCCCTTCACTGGAAGTAAGAGACCTAGCCCAAACTCAGAAACACAGGTTGGTCCCCACACTTTGGTCCATATAGTGTAGTTGTCAAGGCACTCCCCTCCCAAAACCCCCTCACAAGGTTCTTGTGGCAGGATGTGGTAACGTGAAGGAAGATACATCTAAACAGTTTCACATGTTTGCTGACTTACAAAACAATGACCAGCCTCTAATTGATGAGGTAGTTTCATTTTTATAGAGACAAAAGATCAACCAAAAATCAAGAAAAAACGTCACATAAAAGTCATACATTGATTTGCATTGAATGAAATAAGTATTTGATACCCAAGCAGAACATGACCTAATACTGGGTGAAGAAACCCTTGTTGGCGAGCACAGCACTGATGCTTCTTGTAGTCCCTCTCCAGGTTTGCACATATCTCAGGAGGGATTTTGCCCCATTCCTATTTACAGAAACTCTAAATCCTTCAGGTTTCTTGGTGGCTGCTTGGCAGCAACAGAAATGTTCAATAGGATTAGGGTCTGGAGACTGGCTGGGCCACTCCAGGACCTTAATGTGCTTCTTCTTTAGCCACTTCTTTGCTACCATGGCAGTGTGTTTTGGGTCACTGTCATGCTGGAAAACCCATCCACAACCCATCTTCACTGTTCTGGTCGAAGGATGGAGGTTCTCATCCAAGATTTTACGGTACATGGCCCCACCTTAATGTGGTCAAGACCCCCTCTCAGGCCACTCCTCTTCACTGGTGGAGGAACTTAATTGCTTTTTTGCATGTTTTGAGGTACCTCCACCCACACTCACACCCACATACCCTGCTGCAATAACTTCCTAAGCACTAGTTGTACAGGAACACACAGTGAGGAAGCTCTTCAGGACAGTGAATCCAGGCAAAGCTGCTGGTCCTACTGTGCTTCCGGGTGCACTTCCATTGGCTGGTGGCTCCGAGGTCTCACGGCCTTCAGGAAAGTCAAAGTACCTACATTTACACCCAGTGATAAATTGAAGTTTTCTTCAATTTGTCACTGTCAATTCAAGGTGTCTTAATGTTGGTCTTAATGGATGTACTGGCCCTGATTGTTTCACTAAGTTAGTTAAAAATGACTCACTTGCAGTAGCAAAGCAGGCATGATTCAAAACTACCAAGACAGAACAATTCTGGACAGAACCATGTCCTCTGGGTCAGAATAAACAACATTATGAAAATAGTAAAGGAGTGTCAAGAGTAAGGAGGAAAAGGGGGTGGGGCACAGAGAGAGGGAGCGTCTTTAAGTCGAATTAACCCTCTAAAAGCTGATGGAAGGGTGATGGCCAGCACAAGCTTAGGCAATACTTAAGTCTTGCTGTGGGCCACATGTGGGTGAGGTGGTCACTGGCAGAGAGAGGGACATTTATCTGACTCAGAAACATCACAGGATGGTATGAATTCCCACTCACATTAACTTTAACGGTTCAAACAATCATTTTTACTTTTCTAACACATTGAGAGGACCATGCAACAGAGGACCACTTCAACATGTTCACAATACAAAATACATTTATTAGCAGTCTCAAAAACGGTGTTGCATCAAAAAATAACTTTTTAGTCTTCAACCTGAACGAATGAAATTACTGAGACAGGTCCCTGCACTACTAGTATAACGGCATATTAAAATGAAACATTAGGACATGAGCCACGGCAAGTCTGGACCAGCATAACCGGACCATCACAAACCTGCACTCATAACACTAATAACGTCATTTAATACTTACAGGCAGAGGCGTCGTTAGGATGTTAGCGGCTACAGTTTTGATTTGTTGATGAGGGATGGGTTGGCTGTGTGTTGCCATGTTTCCATTAAAGAAGGACAGACATTTGTGATTAGATCTGTTGCTACTTACCATTTTCAATTACTATTTTTGTCATCTGGGGGTATTCATGCTCCTGATGCCCAGGCCTATTGATGCCCCTGCTTACAGGAATGTTTCTGGTGGTTCACACAGCATAGCTATGTACAAAAAGCTCAAATAAGAGCATTTCCTCCTTCAAATCAAGTTAAATACTGTCTCAAGCAATAACAAAATATCCAGAATAAATTATTTACTTCAAATGTAGGTTTAAATCGGTGTAGAATTACATTAGAGTTGTATGTACATTATGATCCTGGCATACCCAGCAGTGGTTCTGGTCACTTATTCAACACAATAGCTTTAGTAGAATAATGGACACTTCAGTCGTTTCTACTTAAAGAACATTAAAACTAAACCTTTTGATACTTCTCCATTATGAACCAGACCAGGGAATTAAACTCCGTTCTGTTCCTTTCCTCGCCTGGTGAGCGATGTAAACATGTCGGCGAATGTCTTGTGCACGTTACACCAAACACAAATCTGTCTAGAAACTTCTACTGCACAGTTTAAGACAATGCGGTAAATCAGTGCAATGTTTTTGTCGGCTGGTTTGGCTGTGCTTATGGCAGAGGTGCAAGCATTCTACTACTTTTTAATTATCCTCAGCATTTTAGTTAGTGACAACAGCAACCATCTCCCACCAGAACTCCCCCAACAAAAAGTTCTGAGGCTCTGAGCTCCTGGTTTTAGAGCCATCGTCAACAGAAAGCCAAACATCGCTCCGCCAACAGGAATATTCATGAAACTTGTCCTGTCTTCAGTCCTGCCTTTTATTGCACATTTTGAAACTTAAAAGTGATCTCGCATGCTTTCGGACATCTCTGTTCTTTTAGGGTCAATGGTGCATTTTTGCGCTCTGAGATGAGGATGTCTGACGTAAACCAGCTATAATGATTTACCATATAAGTGACAATCACTGTCCTTTTAAAGGACTTTGCTGATAAAGTGTGGTTCTATTTTGAAGTTTGAAAAAGATGACGCTGAATACTAAATAAGGACTTGAATACAAATATCATGAATATTCAAATATTCAAATTATTCGAGACAGCCCTACTACAGTTAACAAACTGTGTGTTTCAATTAATGTTATTTGACTGTACTTTTGAGTGTCTGATGGTCTAAAACTCTAAAAACTGCATTATGGACGTTTTTGGCACACTAAGTGGAATTTTCCAATAAAACTTGGCTAAAGGTTACAAAAAAGTGAATATCACTCAACATCGGTAGATATGGACTGTTACATAAAGAGAGGAAGACTTGTTGTGGTCTTTGCTTTTTCACTGCAGATATAGCAACGACTGAATGAACGTTTTAATTTGTGTACTTTAAAAGGAGCGAATAAATTAGGCACTATCTATATAATATATTAACTGCCTTCAGGAGAGGTGGCCCACGATGTGTTCTAGGAATAAAATTATTTAAATAGTTTAATGTTTTAAAACTTGAATCTATCTATAACTCCTTTGTCCTGAATGTGCAATATGTTATTCTCCTCAGTGTTAACCAAGAGCACACAATGTACTTATAAAAAGCCTTTTTTTGTAAAATGGTGCATATCTACTGCACTGAGGCGATTGGTCTCTCTCCGTGTCATCCACCATGCTGTCGTGTGATCTGTCAAGGGCAAACAGATTCTCCAGATCAGATTCTTCAGGAATGCTCATCACTGTCCGCGATCCATTTTCCCTGGCAAATACTCACAGCTGCCATAATCACCCAGCCTCCGGACTCTGAGGCGCTGACTCTGAGGATTAGAAAGTCACCCTGGTTTTTGTTCCTGGGAGGAATCTATATCGGTCAGAGTATGCGGTTCCCACATAGCGTGAAGCGGTCAATCTCCAGCAGGTCTTTCTTTTCAGCTCGGTGTTTGAGTTCGGGAGTCTGAGGCTTCTCGCTGCTGCCCTCCGCTGGTTTGGGCAGGCTCTCTGGAGGAGGCTCGCAGGTTTCCTTGGATACAGGAGCTGGGTCTGGTAGAAGCGGCCCTGATGCTCGCGGCGTGGGTTGCTTGGTGATGAAGGGGGGCGGCCGCTGCACCTTCGGCTCACCTAGAACAGTCAGGGAGAAACAGAGAGTGTGATGAATCACAAAGCTGTAAATATGCACTGGAATGCATTAGTCTGAAGATGGTAATTCAACTAAAGGGGGTATTTGGCTGACGCTCTTATACAGAGTGTCTTACACTCATTAGTTACAGAGACAGCCCCCTTGGAGACACTGAGGGTTAAGTGTCTCGCTCGAAACAGTGAGAGACTTTAGAAAGTATGGAGTTTTGAATTTTGCGTTCATCGTTTTCACAGGCAAGTGGATTAGGGACTGTTATACTGGTTACTGAAATACTGGTTTGGTTTGAGTGAGCTGAGATATCATTTCTTGTACATATAGTCACAAGCAAAATACATTTAGTGATCCAAAACTAATCAGGTGCTAATTCGGCTCTAGTGATGTAGAATAGCAGCCTGTTCAGTCAAGGAGGAGCATGTATCAGACAACGCCAGCAACAATAAGAATATAGGATCCTCCAAGAGAAGAAAAAACAAATACAGAACAAAAACATCCATATTCTAGATGTGTATTTGAGCCAATGCATCCCAGTATTATGTAAACAGTGTCTTGCAGATGTATTCACATCTCTCCATATTTACCTTACAACCTGGAATTTAAATGGATTTTTGATTTTAATTTGATTTTAAGTGACCTAGAAAACAGATTACAGATTAATGAAGTTAAAATGGGAAAAACGTAATTTTAGAAAATGTAACACTAAGTAAGGGCTACAGGACAGCATGAAGACTGAGGAGGCCTCCACACAGGTCAGAGACAAAGTACAGATCTGGGTTGGGTTATAAAAAAATATTGCAAACCCTGAACATCCCAAGGAGCTCCATTACATCCATTATTAGAAAATGGAAAGATTATGGCAACATAGCAAACCTGCCAAGAGAGGGTCATCCACCAAAACACAGACCAGGAAAGGAGGGCATTAATCAGAGCAGCAACCAAGAGGCCAAAGATGACCCTGATGGAGCCGGCGGCTCTACTGCAGAAATGGGAGTATCTGTCTATAGGACCACTATCAGCCCCACAGAGCTAAGAGCTGGGCTTCATGGAAGAGTGGCCAAGTTTAATAAGGCAGTTTGAAATTTGCCAGAAGGTATATTAGAGACTCCCCAAACATGTGAAAGAAGGTGCTGTGGTCAGATGAGACTAAAATAGAAATTTTAGACCATCAAGGACAACACTATGTCTGGCTCAAACCTAACACCTCTCATCATGCTGAGAACAACATCCCCACAGTGAGGCATCATAGGGGCGGCATCATGCAGTGGGGGTGCTTTTCATCAACATGGACTGAGAAACTGGTCAGAACAGAAGTAATGATGGAAGGCGCAAAATATAGAGAAATTCTTGAGGGAAATCTGTTTGAGTCTTCCAGTGATTTGCGACTGGGACGGAGGTTGACTTTCAGAAAGACAACAACCCTAAACACACAGCTAAAGCAACACTGCAGTGGTTTAAAGAGAAACAGGTAAATGTCGTGGAATGGCCCAGTCAAAGTCCAGACCTCAATTCAGAATCTCTGCGATGATTTAAAGTTTGCTGTACACAAGCGGAGTCCATCCAACTGGAGCAGTTTTGCCAGGAAAAATGGGCAAAAATACCACTGTCTAGACGTGCCAAGCTTGTGGAGATGTACACGAAGAGACTTGTATGCTGTAATCACTGCAAAGGGTGGCAAAAGTGCGTGTGTGATGATGTCATCAAAGGACTAGTCGACTCGACTTTGACTTTGCTGACCAACAAGTCGACTTGAAAAAATCTGGAATCAAAAATACTGATTCTGGGAGGGGGTGAATAGTTATGCAAACACAGGTTTCCTTTTTTGACTTATTTCTTGTTTGTTTCACAATAAAAATACATTTGCATAGTGGTCGCTGTATTGTATAAATTAAAAGATTCCAGGTTGTAAAGGAGTAAGATGGAGGGAATGCCAAGTGTCATAACATCCTGAGTGTGCAGTAAATCACTAACCCACCCCCTGAATCCAAGTTACATGCACCAATCAGGTTAGGCCATAGGATGTGATTTAGCAAGGAGTGGCCAGTAATAGTCAGCTATACCTGAGTGAGGGGGAGATGAGGTTTTGCTGGGTTTGCTGGGGGCCTTTTGCGGTGTTGGACTGGTGGCTTTACCAAACAGCTTCCCTTCCATGTTGGCCTCTTTGACATAGTGACAGGATTTCCCCAGCAGAACTATACTGTTCAACACTTTGAGCGTTATCATTCTGCACACAAAGAGAAAGAAGGCAGTTAACACTGTATAACTAAAAATACACATCATCAATATAAACACCAACAATATAAGGGAGGCTGCACCCACCGGGATATTTCTCTCTATCAAATAGTGCTGATATTAGCTGCTGGGTTGTATTGCAGTGCAATTTTAGCCTTATTTTTTTGACGTGAAACTATTCACAGTTAGATTTGGAAATGCCCATTTTCAGTGAAAAACGACAGCATACAACTAAGGAAACAGTCATGGTATGAGGCAACACTCCTATTTGTTTTGTTTACCTATAATATCCAATACAGTAAACCCCTACTTTTCGCAGGAAAAAACGCATTGTTGTGTAAAAAAAAACCAAAAAAACAAAACCCTAAAAAAATGTGCAGAATATTTGCCTTTTCCACACATATGCTGGGGGGGGGTTTGCGAAAAATTATTAGTTTGGTTTTCAGAAAAAATCCGTGCGAGACTGAAATCGCAACTGCTAATCTGGGGGTTATTATATAGTACAGTCCCGTGTGAACACCCCACAGCACAGAACACTGTGCGAGATTCTTTCTCTGCATTTAACCCATTCACCAAGTGAAGCAGGGGGATGCTACTAAAGAGGGGCACCTTGCTCAAAGGTTACTTCAGTAATGACACTAGCAATCCAATCGATTCGAACCCACAACCTGGTTAAGCCAACTCCATAACCACCAGGTCACCAGCTCCCCTAATAGCGCCTTATTTTAACAAGAGAATTTGTTTTACTGTGCTTCAACACCTTGTTTTCACTAAACTCAGTGGCAAACTTGTACCATTCTCGACAGGAGACAGAGAACAGACTAGAACACAGACAGAGTGGTAATGCTGTGGGTGTGAATTACCCTAGGTAGAAGAGCAGCAGACAAACAGATGAGAGAGCTCCTTGGATCTTCACTGAGCTCATCACCACTCGTATCAGCTGGAAGAGAGACAGACAGATTGTGTAATCATACATTTGTACATGAGCCCTCTGATAACATAAATGAGTCACAGGCTCAGAAAATACATAATGCCAAATGCTGACATCACCCCACATGAACTTTAAAACCCTCTTTTTAATTGAACCAATCACGTTGTGGTTAGTAACAACAAAGAAGTGGCTCACCAGGACAGCCAAAGGCAGAGGGATGAAGCCCATTCGTCTGGCCACAGAGTCACTGTAGTCTGTGTAGGCCTGTCCATATGAAAACACATACAGAAATGACCAACAGAGGTAGTATTGTATGTGCTCCTCTCAACTCAAGTGCTTTTCATTAGAAATGAATAAACAATTGATCTTATATGTTTTATCGATTGCATTTTCAGAAATATTAGTTCATTTTTGTTTCTAAAATGATGGGTAATCAGAACATTCAGTTTACATTTACAGCATCTGGCAGTGATGACAGAACTTGGTATCACTGCTATCAGGTTGTCACTCACATTCTGCTGTCGGCTGCTGACGAGCTCAAAGGCCAAGCTAGCTTTGTATTCACTGTACACCTACAGACATCAAATAAGGGAGAGGAATGGGTAAGACATCCTGTTACTATGTTCTCAGCACAGTGATCTTTAATTAGAATGCAAGTGCCAAGATAATCTTCTTCAATACATACAATTTGAATTTTTCTGCTTATGTTGAAATAAGATTTCAAATTGACTTTAGTTGTTCTACTCCATTGACCTTCACGCTGTCAGCGCTTCCTCCGAGTACTCACATCGGCAGTGATGTCATTGAATTTGGTGATGAACGCATGCTTGATGATGTCCACAGCAACCTCAGAGGCCACCACCATGAGGACGTCTGGCAGCAGAACCCACAGGTGATCTAAAACCAGCACAAATCCTCAAGATTTACCTCACACGCATACAGAACAGACAACAGTTTAGACACACTTGACTGAATGTGCTTTTCATTATGTTAGAGGTTTTAATCAAAAGGCTTATGGTTAAAGGCCTGAATTTAATTAATGCCATATAAATAAAAACCAGTATGTTTTGTATTAAAATGGCTCATTTGAATTCTGCCGAAGGCATTCAGAATGTGTGCTACCCAAATAATGACTAAAAGTAAGTCTT
>JBBPDB010014323.1:0-12786 GCA_037974465.1 Brachypetersius altus | reverse complement strand
CTCTCTCTCTCTCTCTCCCTCTCTCTCTCTCTCTCTCTCTCTCTCTCTCTCTCTCTCTCTCTCTCTCTCTCTCTCTGTATGTGACAGTGTATGTGTGTTTCTCAGGTTCTAATTTTGTATTGGTCTTTTCCCATGTTCCAGTGCAATCGCTTACGTGCCTCAGCATAATCGCTGTAATCCTCCTCCTTTTTTTCTCCTGTTTTCTTTGCCTGGCCTCAGGTGTGCTCGGGTCGGCCCGGGCTTGTTTGTCATTAGGGTTGTGTTCCATCGTGCCGTGTCATGAAAAAGCGAAGGCGAATCTCAGCCCAGTAAGACTCCAATCGAACGAGTGACGACGGGGCCCTGCAAGGACAGACGTACGCTCCAGGCTGAGTGATGTGCTGGCAGCCTCACATTGACTCATCAGTGACCTTCTCTTCAATATGGAAATCACAGTTCGCAGCAGCAAAATCACTTTACACCAGAATCACCTCAAAGGTGTGGGTGACGCTGTGCAGGTTGAGCAATGATTCTGGTAAAACTTGCAGAAGAGGTGGAGCAACACACGAGATCCAAGTCAAAGCCGAGAGGCCAGCTCGGGTTTTCCCGTTACAGCTTGAGTCATGTTTTAATGGACTGTGTAATACAATTCAAGAAGACTTAAAAAGAAAGTGGATGCGTTGCTTGTTTCTAATCTGGACCCCACGTTCCTCTCAGCTTTGGGGGGAGAGGGGTCGGGAGCTCTGAACTCACTTCCTCTCGGTGCGTCTCACAGGCACAGCATTGTCTGTGAGAATGTGACAGGGCTCTTGGGACACCCCCACATCTGGCAGCTGTTTTAGCCCCCTCCTTTTACAGCCTCAGGAAGGCCCCGTACATTAATGGGTGCTCTCCACAGGAAACTCGTCTAAAAAAAAAAATCGTAGGCCCTCCCGTTTTCCGTAAGGTACTACAACTATTAGACCGTTGGAAGTTCCACAGAAGTTGGCATCTTGAAAGTGAGGGGACACTAAACACACGCATGCTCGGTCTGCCACAGCCTGGTTTCCACCACCGCGTTTCCTCTGCTAGCACATGTTCATGTTTTATGTGGCTTTCGCTGCCTCAGTGCGAGGCCTGTAACGTGTGGATGTCATGCCTGGCATCATGTGGTGCTCTTTAAATAGAGATCGATAAGAAACATCATCTGTTCACAAAGACCCCCCAACACCACAAAACCGCCAGCTTTTTTAATCACTCTGTGAACAGGAACGATACTGAGGTCTGATATTTATAGCCTGAGCAATTTCCAAAGGTTTGAGTTTGTGTTGGTCCATTTGTCATGAAATCTTTACACACCGTAAACAACTTTCTGGTCTTTTTAAATGATGTGAGACCGACTAGGTTTTGTTCTGATTGTGGGCAAGAGGAACAGGATGCAGATTTTCTCACTATCAGAGGCTGAGAGCCCAGAATGCATAGGCCTACTTTTAGTATACGTTTATTCACAGGGGGAATCATTATAAAGCCAGCTTGTGGTTTTCTCATGCTCTATTTAAGTACCAAGACTGGCTGCTCACATCCTACATTGACCAAATTTAGAGCTTGGTATACATGACATGTATGTTGTGCAGAAATATATTGTCTTCTTGACTTTGCATCTCTACTTGTGATGAAGGCACTTTCTGCTCTGTACACCATCATCATTTCGTTGAAAAATAATAGAAACGGCCCAAAAAGACAAATGTATGACTCTATTAACTAAAGAAAGATCATTTGCCTTTCTCCTAATGTGTTACCATTTTGAAGATGGCAGAAGGTAATGATTTTATTAGCAATAATCTGCCATTGTAGACCTTTTTGTGAGCACTATATATGCTCTAAATGCTTTATGGCAGTAAAAATACAGATAGCTTCCATTTCTTTCTGCCCTAAATGTGGCCAACGCTAACATCCAAAAGATTTAATACATGTTTATAAGAAGTCAATTGAAGATGAGGATACACATCAATACCATATGAAAAGTGGAACTCTACTGGGTCATTTCCTCTTGAAGCCGAGTACAGAACAAACAGCCTTCCCCTTTCTCTGAGTGCACAGTCCAGACCAGTAAGAGGGATATTTTTGGCTCATATGTGTACTCAGTTGTCATGCGCTTTATAATCATGTGATCGGATCCAAACCAAAGCCCAAAAAATGATATCTTGTGAGGCAAGATGTGGAAGATGAAGCGTTGAGCATCAAATTATCCATGCCTGCTCCGGGCAAGAATGGCCAAGAGCAGATGATCTCATATCCTTTACGACCGCGATGTTGATAAAACAAAGGCCTGGCCTGTTCCTTTTAATCTGATTGACATACCAAATCCAAATATATTAATGTAGCGTCTATTCTTCTGGATTGGGTTGCAAAGGCCTGATGCCCACGGCAGCAGAATACATTGTCTATTCGTTCATTGGTATACATTCAACGGCCAATTTATTGGAATCACCATCCTTGTAGCTCCACCTTGTAGCTGGACGGTTAGCGGCTGGAGCCCATCGGTTGATGCACATTTTGTGATCACCGCTCCATAGCATGTATTCATATCTGGTAGCAGTGCCACAGACTGCTGAGGCATTTCTGGCTGGATATATTTGCGTGGTGACACATAAAACCGCGGTGTAGCTGATACACTCATGCCAGCCATGTTAGCTCCCATATTAGTGTAACCGTGGTGAGAATGGCCCAACACCCACATGTCTGGTAAGAGGTGTTAAGTAAGTAATAACCTTACTACTGGCCCATTTTTGAAAAAACCCTCACCATATAAAGGCAACGAAAACAGTTCTACGCTTCACTGCCAAAGAAATATCTTAGCAAGCGAAATGGCCCTAAATGTAACTGATTCATTAAATACTTCTTATTATGAGACTGATGTAAGAATGTTGTATTATTCCGCTGTCTTTTACAAGTCATTTTATTTATATATTTATTACTTCACTCAATATAGTAATATAGTTATTATTACTATAAACATGCAGAAGTTATCTTGATAAAAATGACTTAAAACCAGTAAAAACATCTCAGTTAACATTCCTACAGCAATCTCATAATGAGAAATATGAAATACAAGCTTTTTGAAGGGTACTTGAATACAGTATTTACTCAGTTAACTGAAACCCGCTGCTCTTTAGGAAGGTGAGGAAGTGTGTGTGTGGTGGGGGGTGTTATGGGGGGGGGGGGTCCTGTCACTCCAGACTTTTCACCCATTACTAAGAGATTAAACAGGGGTGTCTGGAGTCACGACGGCTGATCTCTTTTCCTCACTAATCATCCATTAGAGGCTTAAGCGTCAGCTTTGCCACATGTTGCTAAGAGCTCGCAGGTTTTGGAGCAGAGGTGGCCCCTTCCACACATCCTTACCTGTTATCACCTCTCACCCTCCTCATCCTCCTCTAAAGCTGACCACTTCTTTTTTATTTTCTGCAGCGGCACCGTGACCTCTGTGACTGGCAGGTTTGTTTGTCAGCAAGAGGGAGTGAACTCACAAAGTTTATCAATCATTTGCAGCCCTGTTGAGGTTTAGAGTCTCTAAGGTGTAAATCATTGGCACATTCGTTATTAGCATTTCAGCCCCTCTGGCGATAATGGTCCTGTAGTATTGCAGTGACAAAGCTGTTCCCAAGCTCCAGTGTGTGTGTTTGTGTGTTTTTCTGCTGATCGCTATGTGTGTGTGTGTGTGTGTGTGTGTGTGTGTGTGTGTGTGTTCTTGGTGTTGGGTTTCACTCTGAAGGCGTAATTCATTCTGTTCAGGCAAAGGCAGATGAGAGAAACTGAAAAATAAAGAAAGGGATCAAAAGATAGATAGATAGATAGATAGATAGATAGATAGATAGACAGACAGACAGATAGATAGATAGATAGGCAGACAGACAGACAGACAGACAGACAGATAGATAGGCAGACAGACAGACAGACAGACAGACAGATAGATAGATATAGATACATAGATATATAGATAGATAGATAAACAGACAGACAGACAGACAGACAGACAGATAGATAGATAGATATAGATACATAGATACATAGATAGATAGTTAAACAGAGAGAGAGAGAGAGAGAGGGGCCAAGAGTGACAAAGTGTTTGAGTGCGAGAGAGATTAACAGGGGGCTTGAAACCCTAGAGATACACCAGGAGGGGCAGCAGAACGTGAGTTTCATGACTTCCTGGAGATTAGGACATTATTAACAGAGCTACACTCAAGTGTCCATAGCAAAACACATTCAAACCTGCACATCCATTATTGCACTCTTTCATATTAGCGCTATTAAGAAGCATGTTTTCCTAAGCAGGCCTGTTCATCTGCGCTGGAACACGACACCAGTCTGCAGACTCTTTTAGTGCAAATTGGAAATCCCAGCATGCAATCGATCGTTCAAACATGTGTTTCACGACCCCTGCCTTGTTTAAGGGAAATATGGCGATTAGAACAATAGACATATGGGTAGGTTGAGGGACACCATCAGCGCTGCTGACATTTAATCTTCGAGCACCCAGAAGGGGGCAAAGGCGAAATCTGTTGTTTTGACCTGAAACCATATGGCAGCCATCAGTGCCTCATCCTCTTTGGCAACACAACGCTGTCAGACGTTTACGTTTGCTGTGTGACTGGTGTCGGATTCAAAACGGCGTACCTGAGTTCCATTGGGGGCGGGGGGTACAGTTTATTAGGGATATTAGTCAAATCCAATTTGGAAATTGTCAAATTTGTCATGTGACTCTCTAGGCCTGTTCCAGACAGATTTGAAAGATGACTGGCTTAATGGAGTGATAAAAGAAGGGAAGGGTAAGTGCTTGAATTTGTGGTTTTAGTGTTAAACCAACACCAGATTTTTTTTAACGTAAAAGGTTTTTGGCTTGTATAAGTAGTACATTGTGTGGAGCTTCTATTATGTTCTAATAGAGCACATACCATTTTACAAAAAGTGGTTCTCATTGTGCGGTTTAGGGGAATCAGAAGTATCTCTTTAATGATCCATATCTCATTACACACAGATAGACAGGCAGGCAGACAGGCAGACAAGCCAGCCTGCAGACAGAGAGACATAGAGGTAAGATAGATAGAAGAACCAGTTTTCCGTCTTTATTTTTAGGGGCATAAAATATTAATGACAAGCGACACTTTTGACAGAACATAAAGAAAACACACACTTTAATCAAAGGTGTAGATTTATGGACTTTGGTTTTTAAATTTGATCAAACAATGTATTTCTTTGAAATTATACCATCAACTTTGTCTTAAGCAGAGATGCTCGTTAGTTATATTAGATCGGTCAGAACCCAAGATTCACTGGTAATGGAGTTCATATCCAGTCTGTATCTTCCATGTTCCTTCACTGCAACAGACTGAGCGTCTCCACTTTACTAATGTCTGTCAAGGACGTTTAACAGTGATGTAAACCAAGCAGAGCTCCTGTGGGATATAGTGCCAGTATACTGCCTATCTGCTCCAGGTTAATAAAAGACACGTGCTGCAGCCTGGTTTGTTAGAGATGGCTAGTTTAGTAGATCTAGACTGATTTACTTTGGTAACCTAGAAAAAAAGGCTTTTCCATCTCCTGTGTCTGTGGGACAGATCTGCCTAGGGTTGCCAGATGTCTAGTTTAGGGCCGGAGAGTGTGGCTTTGGGCTCCATTGTCAGGTGTCCGTTTTGGCACTGCCGAACAGACACTAAAGGCACTTTTCCACAGGGATACAGGAACCGTGCTGTATCTGAACTGTACTGTGATGGCATGGAACTCGTAGCAAACTTGTTCCAAGTGTTGTCCCAAAACGTTTATGGAGTCTAACCATTCGGCCCATTCTGCTTTTAATATCACAGTCTTTTTATAGTGTTGTTTGAGTTTTTTTTTATCTCAGCATTCTTCAGCTGTGTGATGAAAACCTAACCCAGTTAACGTGTTAGCCATGTCCTGCTACACCTTCACGTTTCTCACAGCGGTAAAGCTACATTTGTTTGTGTCATAGAAGCAGGCAGACAGGCAGCCCCCTCCGGGAGGCTGAACAGGACGCTCCTCACGCCCCTCACAGACATGCAGGCAGCCCCCTCCGGGAGACTGGATAGGGCCCTCCACCTGCTCTATCAGGCCCTCTAGCCCTACGCTCTTACTTTTTCAAAATGGCCCCTTAAATGATAGAACCTCCCTAAATTTAAGATTAAGGGGTTTCACACTCATGCCTTACTGCCTAGTGTGAATACACCTTTAGGGTGTACTGACACTAGGCAGTTTGAACCGTACCCGAGTGCTTTTGACCACCAAAGCGCAGTTTGTTTGACTTGTGTGAGGGCTCTGTTCCTGGGCACGGTTGGTTTACCCGTCCCTGGCCCGCTTGGAAGAGGTGAACCAGAGCCCGGTTCAGTTGGACTCGGGCGCGGTTTGCATGTAGTGTGAGCGCTAACCGCGCTGGAGAACGGATCAGGATGCATAACGCCACGTTTTTGCGACGCTCCAAAACCATTTTTCGTGCCACGAAAGTGACAGACCTGTTTAGCAACAGGCTGTGAGAGGGCTGTGGACCACAGCGGACCAAACGACTCAAAATTACTATCAAAAAAGTAAACAGAGCGATGGACTCCATTGCGTTTAGCGAGAGAGCGCTGCTCTTCCTGTTTATCCTGAAACCGTCGCACCATAATGACGTAAGCGTGCTCCGGCACGAATGCAGAAATCTGATGTGAGTGCAGGCCAGAGGGGGAGTGGGGACAATCGTACTCGGGCCCGGTTCACGGCAACCGTGCCTAGTGTGAGTACAACCTAAATTAAGGTTTTAAGTACATTATGTTTCGTAGTGAGTGGAAAAGAACCAGAAGGAGCTTTACTCTAAAGGCACTGGGTAAATATGGAGTCCTATCACTGCACTTCTCTCTCTCTCATCCTTGCTCAACACAACACAGGTAAGAGTGACACTCTTCACAAGCACTTATCACATGATAGGTCCAGTGGTTTGTCCTCCCACCACTGTAAGTAAAGCCAATGACTTTAATGAATATTTTGTTGTTTTGACACAGTTTTATCATCAGCACAGCCTATCAACAGCCTATCAAACACACTCAGGACCGTCGTCAGGTCCAGACAGCCAGACAGGGAAATTAGATTTTGTGTTACTCGACTGTTGATGTTTAAAAATCTGTTTGGTGATTTGACACAATTTGAGCATCAACACAGCTCATCTTTGTCACAGAGTGTGTTATCAAAACACCTCAGTGTTAAAAACCTAAGCTCACCGGCAGCATTAACTCAGACAACATGCCAGACGTGTAACACAAAATGTGTTGTCCTTCATTAGACAGATAAGGAAAACCCAATTAGGCTCATTGTGCTGTTTCTGAGGCCTCTGCTTCAGGACTGTGTACAGCAACTCGCTCAACCAAGAAACTGTTTTATTCCACGCTCTGATGCTTTTCTTCACGGTGATTTCAGAGCATGTTCACATTAGAGCCGATGCTTGAGTCCAGATGAAGCATGCTCAAGCCCACCTGTCCAAGCGGGTATGGTTTGGTCACATTAGACAAATGAACTGGACTTTGAGGGTCAAATGTGCTCAGGCACAGACTGAGTATTTTGAATCTCCATTTGTTACCAATCTGCTAACTGACTTACTTTCATATTGTCTCTCCATGGATGACAGTGAAGAATAGCGGTTAGGAACCGCCTATGGCATGTCTGATTTGTTTTAAAGGAGTAGCTGTTTTTCTATGGTTCCCTTTATGATGGGTGAAATAGTCTCATCCTTAATTGTCCAGTCCGGTAAACACACACACACACACACACACACACACGTTTCAGAGCGTTCTAGGGCAGGGAAATGAGGCAGAATCTCAGCTCAGTCATGCAGGTTGCTTTAAGGAGGTTGAGGAGGAAAGGGGGAGTGATGGAAAGAGGAATAAAGGAAGGGTGTGGATGAAGGCAGTGCTGGATGGATGAGCGTGTGCAGGCTGCCGGGGGAGAGTGGAGGAGGAAGTGCAGTGAGGTGGGGCAGCCGAGGGTGAAACAAGCTTTGGAAGAGCAGGTCATGCGTGCAGCCATTGGAATCTACAGAGACCAAACACCTTCCAGAACTCCGGGACTTGAGCTTGGCCCATGTGGACGCGTGCATAGATAGATAGATGGACAGATAGATAGATAGATAGACAGACAGACAGACAGACAGACAGATAGATAGATAGACAGACAGACAGAAAGATGGACAGATAGACAGATGATATACAGACAGACAGATACCGGTTCATCGTCAGACCTGGTCATCTGAGACTGCTCACTGATTGGTATGTCTACAAATCCTCTGGTCCTCTGCAGAGAACAAAATGCAGTCTGTGCAAAAGTTATGGCACAGTATTTTCTTCCCAATCTGTTAATCAAATGAATAGCTAGTGTGCTGGAAGAACTGTGTTCCTTGTAGAGAATGTGTTAACTGACTTTAGTGCAGCTGTTAGAGTGGCTTTTTGTTTGTTTTTTCTGTTTGTAAGCACTCAAAAGAGTATTTACACATTCCCAGAGGCACACAAATACTCTTCTTTCCTGCATTTTATCAACCGCAACTCACGTAGCCCCCAGGGCAAGAGTGCAGAGGAGGGGTCAGCGTCAGGGGTCATCTGATAGTGTAGAGTGTGGTTGGCCATCAGCAGGGGCTTTCATGTGTCCACCTGCTGATGTAACCCATCTCTCGCACACACGCAAACACACACGCAGACACACACACACACACACACACACACACACACACACACACACACATATAGAGAAGTGTGCCCTGACAAGCTGAAGACTGAGGAACACACTGAGTGATTCGGCTCCGAACACGGTGGGATAGATGAGTGGGGGTGGGGGACCAGGTGGCGTCTCATGCAGTAGACAAAGCATCTAAAGGAGAAAGAGGAAATTAATGAAAAGGTGCGGAGAGGAGTGTTCCACAAAGCTTAAAACACAGGCACCTCCATAAATGTTTGCACCCAGAGTAAAGATGAAAAATGAGCTGAATCTAACCTTGTAATGAAGTAAACCTCTATAAATCACTCAGCAGTCGAACCCTATAGGTTGTCCTGAATGACTTTTGAAATACGCATTTGCTGTGGAGAATACCGACTGCCTAGTTTGTCGCAGGACTGATAAAGAGTGGGCAGGATAGGCGTATCGTAAAACTGGCAGAGGGAAAACTGAGTGGGCAGATGACAGGATGGCAGGCTGCCTCGAAATGTCGCACTTCTCTGATAGAGCTCCCAGGAGTTGCTGTCACCACACTCCTCAGACACACACACACACACACACACACATAAACACAAACACTCTCAGGACCCCCATAAGGTCCAGACGGCCAGACAGGGAAATGAGACCTTGCGGTTTTCCACCGTCTACAGCTTTATTTCCTCAGAATCTTTCATGTTTGAAAATGTCTTTATTTCCCAGGTCCACACTTTCAGACTTAATGGCATAAGCACAAATCTGAACCAGAATAGAAATTGAACTGATTGCTCAAGACAAAATTATTGAGTAAGACCCAGATTGCTGCACAGACAAATTTGCTTCCAGTGAAGCGCTAATATTGTTCTGTATCACTCGGTTTATTCAATAGCGTCACGATTTCTAGGCTCAAGGTTACTTTATCGTCATCAGCTGCTGTGATTCTGATACAAGGAATTTGGTTCCGGTCTCTCAAGCACAACAGTATAAAACAACAACAATATATAAATGACACAATGAACAATTTACTGAGCAATCTAATAAACAATAATAAACAATCTACAGTATGAACACGTAATATGGATTTATATTTATAAATAAAAGGATAAGTGTTAAAAAATTATTATTTGAACATATGTTTATACTATTAATCTAAATATATTTATGAAAATATATACGGTCAACTCACAGACACATTTGTCTGCACAAAATCTCGTTTCCTCACCTTGCTGGGCGAAAAAACGGAGCAAATCCTTTTCTAATAGCACTGCCTAGAGTCCACACTACCCACTGGTTGTGGGGTAAAGAGAAAAGCAGTGTTTGATGGTATTTCTCCATCTTCTCCCTCATTTCAAGCAGTTGTTTCATGCTGTTGTCCAGTATTTAACAAATGTAAAGGGACCACTGTTTCCTCTTTTAAAAAATTAACTGCCTGCAGCGGTCACTCAGGTCAGACAACAACCCTGATGTATCCACATGCTTCCACTTCAGCCTCTTGAGGTACCCTGACACCCATCATGTCACAGTTTCCGAGGCTGTATTATTGCCTGAACACATTCAATCTGGTCCTAGATTTAGTAAATTAGTCGTTTGGGAGTGAAGAATCTTTTTAAAGTTCAAAGGAGTTCTATACCGATTTAAGTTTTGTCCCAAATCAAGAATCTTAACTACTGCCCTCTCGGTGTGTGGGACACCTTCTCTCCTTTTTCCATATCTATCTAAACACACAAGCTATCAAATAAATGCTTTGTTTTGACACTCGCTCCCCCCCTTTCCTGTTGTCCCTGGCCTTTGATTTGAGAGTGCAGGTTCATGCAAGGGTTTGCAGTTCTTTGGAAGGAAAGAGTTTCTTCAGTTTTTTTTAATACCAGCAGTGTGTTCCGCATTAGAGGGTGTGGAAGGAGCTCTGGAAAAGTTTCGTGATGTTGATACAGCTGTAGCCTAACTACAAAATGACCTCATAGGCCACAGCGAATCAAAACTAAAATAACACTCCGGCCAGATCCAATCAATAGCGCAACAACACCAGTTACTGAAGCTGGAATTATAGCCAGCCATTCAGAAATACCCCGTTTGATATTCGAACACTTGGCAGCCAGGAGTTAGATGCAGAAATCATTTAGTGTGTGCATAGTTTCCACTGTGGATACTTTTTTTAGTTTTTGTCCTTCTGTCAAAGTTAGATGCTGCTGAATAAATGTAGGCCCTGGTTTTCATAATCTGGATGATAGGAATAGAATTCTAACTATAGTTGATGGATCTGCCATGAGAAATGTCGCAGTGCCCCCCACGACTTCCGCACCCAAAACTACGCCCTCGCTCTTTTACCATGGCTTGACTTCCACTCCACTTTTCTTTTCCTCCCTCCAGGCTGCGGCCAGATTCAGCCCACTTGAACAAATGATGATGGATGGTTTAAGCATGCGGCCGTACTTTGGTTTGTCCGGCAGGGGATTTGATAGAAGCCATAGTGTCAAGCGGAGATGGCTGCCCCGAGTGGTCTTGTCTGTCTGTCTGTGGCTGAGGTTTTCACAAGATAATGAGCACAAAGTTCTTCTGCTGGAGCCCGTCAGCTGAAAAGCACTAGCTGATTGCTCAAGCTATATGAGCTGTGTCTTGTGACTGAGGGATGATATGATAAATAATTATGTACGGACAGACACGGGACATATTTCTTGACAGATATTTCTTGAATCTGGACTGTCTTTATAGTATTGTGCATTACTTCAGCATAATATTAATAGTTTCTATGACCGCAGTTAGCTTGTTTTTGACCAAAATTGAAATATATGTTGAATGTGTATACAGTAAGCTCTCAGTCTAACGTGGATTTTTCTGAGAATCCAACTGTATTACCGCCACCAGTCCAGCGGTGGCGGTGATACAATGAAAAGTTATCAACTGCCATAAAAAGAAGAAGAAGAAGCAGCTGCGGCAGCATGTAGCATGACAGCTCTGTGTCTTGTCCTTGTATTTTAGTGCTTAAACCCCCCATTATTTTAGTTTATTTAGTATTAGTAAGCTGTGCCCTGTCTAAATATGTGGGTAGCGAGAGTTATTTTAACATTTCTTTTGTGTACGATTCTCTGATGCTAACCGCTAATGCTAACTTTTTTAAGCAATACAATTTTCTGATTATGATTATTTATTTACCTTTACATTTACTTTAAGAGTAATGCATTAAACTGAGTTTAAAGTGAAATTAAAGTGTTTTGGGAGCATATTTGGGGGCATATTTAGGGTTTACACTATAAAAATAGTCTTTTTTTTTTTTATCAAAACACAACAGTGTGGTTTTTTACCATACGCGGGTGCTCTTGGAACATAACCCCTGCGGAAAGTGGGGGATTACTGTATTTATATTGAGTTTTATATGCTTAAATCACAAACAAAATCACTAAAAAACAGAACCCCTTTACTGTCACAATTGCTGGCAATTGCCGTGTCTATATTTCTGAGTCAGGGATGACTGTTCCTGAACAGTCTCCCATAAGTATCTGTTTCACTAGGTTATGAATATGAGGCAACTCAAAGTCCCTTAGTCAGCTGGGAAACTGGGACTAGGAAATAAATATATGAAAAAGGCTAAATTCTGATAACCTTCATAAAGTAAAGCTTATGTTGGTGAATGGCCCATTTCCATTGTTATCCACTGATTATACAGAAACCATTTTTGTCTATCCTCACCACTGATGTCAATAATTCTGGAGCTGATTGTATATACGACGCAAGCAAATTATATATATCTCTAAATTTAGAGACATCTTACCATGTACCTGAATTTCATATGGGTGATAAATAGGGGTAGACATATGATAGGGTGATTGTAAGTCAAAGAGTGGGCTGAGAAATCATCCCCTATGGAATCATGGGAATTTCCCTTCACTGTAGACTCAGGGGTGGGTGGTGGGGTGGGGGGTATAAAGGATTAAAGCTACTTTTGACAATACAGTTCTGTCAGACTCAGACAGTGCAGTGACTTGCTACAAACTTGCAAGTATTTGTGTGTATGTGTGTGTGTGTGTGTGTTTGTGTGTGTGTGTGTGTGGGGGGGTGTATATATGTGTGTGTGTGAAACACTTTAGCTGTTGGAGCTCCTTCGTG
>JBBPDB010014305.1:0-12788 GCA_037974465.1 Brachypetersius altus | reverse complement strand
ACCTACAGGGGGCAGTCTCTCCCTGGAGCAACTTGGGGTTAAGGGTCTTGCTCAGGAACCCAATGGTGGTGCTGAAGTGAAGGTAGGATTCTAACCCACGACCTCTTGGTCTAGAGGCGAGTATCCTACCCACTTCGCCACCACCCCAAAATCAGTTGTTCAAAAGAACCTCTCTGCCTTTCATTATGTGTGGGAAGCATTGAAACCCTCCTAAAAGTGAGAAAATCCATCATTCCGCCACAATCGTGAAATGAGCTGCCCATTAAAAGACTATTTAGGCTGCTATTATTGACAAGATCTTTGAATTCTTCCACTCGCCCCGACTCCAGTAGGCCTGAAACGGAGTACTATTAACATACCAGTGAGGTACGCATTGTGCATTCCCCCCTAGGCAGCATTATTCCACGTTTGTTCATACTAGGAAAAAGACTTTTACAACAAGTTCAACAGCCCCGAGACCCATTTGGGGCAAATTTCAAGCAAATTGTTCTTCGCTGGCCTGTTCTGTCCACATTCGAGATCTTCAAAATGAAGGCTTTCTGTTTGGAATTACCAGTCCGGATGATGATGTCACATCTTCTGCCAATGCAGTGTGAGAAATGAACCAAATGGCAAGATGAAGGCCAGACTCCCAGCCTGTGCTGCCCGAGGCTTGAAAGCGATGGTGTGTTTCCTAATAGCTTAATCATTTATGGCGGTATTTTGTAATTTTAATGACACTCGCTATCAGAAGCCTCCTCGAACTTGTAGCACTTTGTTAAGGTGATACGCAGAAACCCATAAAGTTGTCATATCTGAAAGAAATGTGAGAATGCGGTTGCAGGCTGATAAGGGAGGCTCTTGAGGGATTCGGTGCCAGCTCACCACTTTTACACACACATCCATCACAAAATCACACACACACTCACACACACACACAAACACTTCCTTTTCTTCACAACTGTGCTGGTTAGATGACCTATAGCTGCCTGAAATAGAAACAGGAGTTTGGGCCAGCCAAACAGAACACAGTGCAAGAGGAGTAGCAGCAGAATCAGAATGAAATACGTTTATGGAGTAGAGCCGCACAATGGATTGTTAGTTATTCTCCATCACAGGATTGGCCCCTGCAGCCAAGGCTTAAAATATGACCCTATTCATAAGTTTGAACCCCCACAATCACCACCACCACCACCACCAGTCAAATTTAAGGGTCTGCATTTGAGGCCTGCTCCCCAACCCAAGAGCCGGGTTCAGAGTCAGGCTTCGATTATAATGAGTCACTCATTAGTCTCTCCCTCTCTCTCTCTCTCTCGCCCTCTTTCTCTCTCTCTTCAGAATCAGAACAGTTGCAGATTTGAAAAGATCAGAGTCTATGTAGGAAGTACAATCTCCTTTGACCCCTCTTGTATGTGACCAGAGAGTTGAAGGCGCTGGAGAAGTCGAAGAATGTAATCCTCAGGGATGCACTTGGCTTGTCAAGATGGCTGTCGGCTCGGTTTGCAACAGCATGGATACTTACTTGGTACTGGGGCTCAAGGTGCAGATCCTCTGCAGTACTACACATAGCTGGGAGGTGCTCAGCTTAAGTACTTGTGGTCCCTATGCCATCTGGGCCCGGTGCCATGGCAGGACGGAGTCTGCGTAGTTCTCTCCTCCCTTGGTCCATGGTGATGGTGATGGATGGTCTATGGGTGTCCAGTGGCAGGAGGAGAGGGGGTGAAGGCTCTGGCTGGTATGAGTGTAGGATAAGGAGAAGGACAGAGGGATGGAAAGCTGCAGTTTGGTGTGACACTGATGGAGGGAGGAGGTGTGCTGGGTGCAATGAGGGCTGTGCTGGAGTTGGAGATGCTGGAAAGAGGCCTGCTGTTGATTAACACAGATTAAGCAGATTAAACTCATTGGCCCTCTCCTCATCACTATCAGTCCCATGGATGCTGGTCTAGAAGCCGGTGCTGTTCTTCATGCCCCTCCACCAGTTTTCTCTGGTAGAACATTCTACAAACTGTGTGAAGGTGCACAGTGTCCTGTTGAGGGAGACATGATTGAAATCGCCAGAAATTAGGATGAGAGCTTCTGGGTGCATTGTCTGGAGTTTCGCGTCAAATGCGGTCATCGTGTTGCCCGATAGAAGAATGTAAACAACAACGGGGATACCGTGTGATAATTCTATGGGCGGATAACTGCTAATAGCTCAATGATCACAGGTGGAAACAAAGACCCAGTCGCAGCTGCTAACTATGTTAGCATTAGCAGCATGCAACAAGCCAAAACACGTTTGAGAGGGCATAGCTTACCAATAATAAACATATTGAAATAACTCTTGAAAATAAAGAAAGAAAGTTTAAAAACACTAAAATACGAAGATAAGACAACAACAGTCACAACATCTCATTTGGAATTTGAGGCATGGGTCAATGTGACACATGATGGAAGGGGTATGTTGGGTCACAGCAGACCTTTCGCCTTGTTTGTTAAGTTCTCCTGAAGTGTGTAAGTAGCACTGAAAGGAGCATCACCCCAGTGAGGTCAACATTTAATAAAGCAGTCCCTGAACTCCAGCAGTAAGTAGTACTGTAACAGTGTCCATCTCTGCTGGTGAGAAGCGAGCAGGTTCAGCTTTGGGTCAGCTTTTAAATTTAGCATGGAGGGCCAGGTAAGGTCTCGAAGCTGCAGACCCGGGTCGGGTTTAGGATACAGCTTCACATCTATGCAGACCTCGAGTTTGCACATCCCTGTTAGACCTGTTTTGTTGGTGGTGTAAATATGTTCAGAGAGAAACTTAGCTCACTTCAGCCTCTAGCTTGTCCCCTTCATTTCCACTGTTTCTACCATTTAACCACTGGAACAATGATCTGAAGGCTACTACAATTTTAGGTTTGTAATTAGACATTTGGCTTTCTATCCTATATATAAGCTGTCTACCTCCTCTCTGCACCAACCAGTAACAAACACATCCCAAAACAAGTCATGGTTTTACAAATCTACTACTACTATCAAGTACTATCAAGCATCAGTGAGACTCCTGAGTCTAATGGTTGGGGCTCATCTTCTGTAGATCCCTGGAATCCCAGAGGTGCCACAGCCATCCATGGCACAGTTAGCTCTCTCTGGGCGGGCAGGATACAGAGATGGGGACTCGAGTCTCACTTAAGTCACACAAACTTGTGACTTGACTCAGACTTGGATGCTGTGACCCGTGAGTCATTTCATGGAATTATTTATTTATATCTTGCACCTCTTCCCACGACCCCTCGTTTGCCATAATAGCCTCCAACGATTCACCTCGCCCCATTACTTTTTCAGCTAATAACTCCGGATATCCATAGGCTATAATGGTGAGGGATTTTTGGAGTTTCTGTGGAGTGTGGAGACTGTGGAGTTTTGCATTTAGAGTGAGAGATATATTCTTCATATTTAATATTTAGATTTAAGATCATTTAAGGCAAATCCTCCATGTTGGTGAGGGCAGATCTCAGCACGCAGCCCCGCCCCCTGCTGAGTAACAGCCAACTGTAATCGTGGGGCGTGGCCAATTAGCATATCTTCTAAACATTTAGAGCTCAAAAATCCCACATTTAGAGTCGCCATTTGTAAAAGTGCAACATTTAGATTTAGAGCACGACATTTCGTTTTTTAACGTATTTAGCTCTAAATGTGTGAAGATTGTATGAAAATTGCACTAAATGATGTAGAAATGACACTTCTGAATTTGTTAAGCTGTTTTTACAAATGGCACCCGGTTGACTTGGACTTGGGAGTAAAAATGAAAGTCTCTGATAGGATGCCCCACTTAGGTGAATTTTACCTGACATAAGAGTATAGAGTTCTCCTGCTGGAATCAGCTTCCCATTGCTGAGGGGAATTGTAGGATTTCTAGTGGTTGGAAATGGTGGGGAATTTGGGAGATTTAGCTGCAAATAAGGGGTGGTGGCCTTGTGGTAGGATACTTGCCTCTGTACCAAGAGGACATGGGTTCGAATCCTACCTTCAGCACCACCCTCGGCAAGACCCTTAACCCCAAGTTGCTCCAGGGAACCGCCCCCTGTAGTTAGGGAATGGAAGTCGCTTTGGATAAAAGCATTCGATAAATGCCGTAAGTGTAAATAAAGTGATGGTTGCGCAATTGGATTCCATTCAAAAGAGATTTATTTGATGCATTAGGTCAATCTGTTTGTGGGCAGTTCGGCTATATTATTGAACTAATATTAGCATGGTGACAAATTTAATTACATTGTCCAATAGAAACATAACATCACTTTAAATAGGGTGGAGGGTGGTACGGTGGAGGTGGCTCAGTGGGTAGGATACTTGCCTCCAGACCAAGAGGTCATGGGTTCGAATCCTACCTTGAACAGACCACCACTGGGTCCCTGAGCAAGACCCCTAACCCCAAGTTGCTCCAGGGAGAGACTGCCCCCTGTAGGTAGAGATTGGAAGTCGCTTTGGATAAAAGCGTCTGAAAAATGCCGTAAATGTAAATGTTAATAGATGTCCTCCATTAACAAGTGTCTGCATTTCTACCAGTGCTGCAAATTAATAGCCTGGTCAGTTGTCCATTTCCAGCTGAGGATTCCGTCTGTGATGAGGCTCAGATTTGCCCCTAAATCTATCCTGACCAGCAGCATGTCTTCCAGACCTGCCCTCAGGATTATAGAGTAGTCGCAGTAATGAATCTGAATGAATGGAGCAAACAATCACAGCTTGTTAAAGCTGGCGCAAAATCAATAAACATGTTAACCCATGTTAATTGATTATTGTTTTTCAGTCTGTTTCGCATTTCATTCCACACGGGCTGAAGCCTTTAAATTCATCTAATCGTAGCACACTGCAGTTTATCTCTATGCGCATGTGTGTGTGGATGAGAAAAATGCATGCAAATGCTGTTCTGCTTTAAAGAACAAGTGCTCAACCTCCATCACCTTACTATCTAAATCATTGGAATAGCATAGTCAACATGAAATCCATGCCAATATTGAGAGAGAGGGAAAATCGTTTAAATGGCATGTGACTCGTTGACCTCAAAAGCATGGTGAATGAATACTAAATATTGCTGTCACATGACTTCCCCTGTTCCTCCCATTTTCACTCTAACTCTGTATGCAGCTGCTCTGCTATTACTGGGTCTTTCTGTGAAGTGCATGGAAGTATCAAATATTAGCAGCATTTGAAGTGCAGTTAATTGGCAAGCTAGTCTCACTATGATGCTCTTGCAACAAAAATGCATCTGATACTGAAGCTTATTATAATTTTGTGAAAGCTTTTAGGGTTTCTGCTCAGTGTCTCATAATTACATGTCGGTTTAGCTTCATAATAACACATTTCGCTTCATAATACCACACTTCATAATAGTATGTTATTACATTTTAAAGGGTTTAACAGTGAGGAACACTATGGGGCTTCTAGGCTTCATGATCTCTGACTAAAACTAAAAATGCTTGTTTGTAATCAGTTCATATTTAATAGAATCATCAGGGCTGTTGCATTAAATCTTTGAAAGTTTTCCAGTAATTATTCAGTTGGACACTAATAATTAATAATTAAACAATTAAGGGATTCAAATAAAAATCTCCCAACAGAAAAGTGCCAATTTGTTACTCCTTTTCTATGACTTCTGGACTGAAGGCCTTGCATATTAGATTAACTAACAAAATAATTAGGAACTGACAGAGAAATCCAGTAATTAATTACATTTTACATGAGATAAGGCATATAACACTCCAAGATTTCTGGAAGGCCTACTTACATGTATTTACACTGACTGTGAATACATGATGTGGTCTAAACAGTCAGTTGCTGCTCTAAGCCAGTCTCTATAAAACTGTTTCAAGATTTAAGATTCTTTTTTTGTCGCACATACGGTTATGCAGCATGCAGTGTATTGGGACTGCAATAAAGTTTACAAATAAATTTAACAGAAAATCAGGAAGGCTAAAGCCAACATAATAAAAATTAATAAAAACAAATAAGCAAACATTACAATTAGAAAGAACAGTTGTGATTGAATAGAATACCTATGTGCTGTAAAGAGCAGTGCACTAGTTTGCTGGTTGATGTGGATAGACTTAACTGACAGGCAGCAGGTGAGATACAGTGAGGCACAGAATTCAGTTTGTGTTTATAAACAGTTAAAAGTTGTGTATCCTGAGGATAGAAGCTCTTCTTGAGCCCCTCTGTTTCAGCCATACTATTTCCAAAGGTTTTGCTTGATTTCAGCGGGTCAAACAGACAATTACTGTAGGGGAGACGAGTCTCTAATGCCCTCAGGTGCTCTGGTCCTGCATCTGCTGGTATAAAAATCCTGCAGAGAAGGTGGAACTGATCTGGTGCACTGTTCCGCTACTCTGATCACTTTCTGTATTCCCCTAATGTCCTGTACACAGCTGTTCCCTAACCATTAGGTGAGGGTCTGAGTCAGGACACTCTACAGCACCAGAGAAAAAGTCCTTAGAATTATTGGAGAGACTTGAAGCTTCATCAGCTGTCTCAAGTGCTACAGACGCTGCCTTGCCTTTTTGGAATATTTTCAGTTCATGTCAAATCTTCAGAAATGTGAAACTGCTCACACTATCTTTTGCAGCCCCTTAGAATTTAAGGGGGTGTAAGACTCTCTACCACTAGCTGAATACAAGGTAAATATACATTTAAATACATTTTAAAGCAAGATATATTCACAGGGGTTATGTTCCAAAGGCATCCGCTTATTGTGAAAAACCATGTTGTTGTGTTTAGGTTAAAAAATGCTTAAAAATGCTTATTTTTATAGTGCAAATCCTAAATATACCCCCAGAACACTTTAATTTCATTAAAAATCAGTTAATGCATTATCATTGAAAATGAAAGGTAAATAAATCATCAGAATCAGAAAACTTTACTGCTTTAAAAACATTAGCTTTAGCGGTTAGCATTAGCAACAAAGATTTGTACACAAAATAACTGGTGGCAGTAATACAGTTTGGTTCTCAGAAAAATCTGAGTTCGACTGAACCCTGAATGCTGATCCGCATAAAACTGAGGGCTTACTGTATATATTAGGGCATTAACGACTCCAGATTTTTTTCAAGTCGAAGTCGAGTTGACTAGTAGTTTGATCGTCACACACACAATGAAGGAACATGGGTGTCCAGCATTGAGCAACAAGATGTTTTAGTTAGTGTCTCATATGTGTGTCTCATATGTGAACAGCACAAAATTCTGCCTCTGTATTTAACCTATTCACCAAATGAATCAACGGCAGCCAGAAACACAGTGCCTGGGAAGCAGTGTGTGAGGATGTTATCTTGCTCAAGTGTACCTCAGAGGTGCCACTAGCAGGGATTCAAACTCATGACTTTCTGATCACAGGGTGAACTCCCTAACCTCTAAGAAACCAGCTGCCCCAGCACACGCAGATTAAGTTCTATTAAGTACTAACATAGGTGCGCTAACAGCGGGTGTCACATACGGGGAGTACCAGTCTGGGAAGGAGGTGCAGGCAATGATTTCCATTTCCCTCTTTTTCTTTTATTAACACAAACCAAACACAAAAAGGATTGAGTGCCAAAATCTATGCAAAGTTCAAAACACAAACAACTTGTACACTCAACGGGAAGTGTGAGGGGTGGACCGACACCTAGACGTGGGTTGGAGAACTTTAATACACAACATACACCATCACAAACCAGTCCAAACAAATTTGTGCTCATTGCTTAATTCCAGACTGGCCCTTGACAATCACCTAGAAGCCATCTGACCAGGAACATTACAATACTCCGCCCTGCCCCAAACGGCGCCACACCAGGGTACCAGCAGGCCACCAGGCCCACACAAAGGTGGGGGAGGAGCAGAAGTGGGAATCGCGGACACCATGGGCCCCACAGGGCCGCCTTCCAAGGGTACCCACTCTTCCGTTGTCTCAGGGATTCTGTGCTCATCGCCCCTGAGACAGGGTTTTCGCGACCTTCCCTGCCTCCTTCGCCCCTGAGCCGCAGAACTCCCACCTCATCAGCATGCGAGTCTCTGCAGGAGCTCCTCCTTGGCTGGCTCAAAAATGAGGCATCCCGCCAAGACCCACGGAGCCAGGATCATTGCCGCCTCCGCCGACCTGCCGCTCCAGATGTTCCCTTTCTCCTCGTCGTCTGAGCTAATCCAACCCAGCAGCTCCTGGTTTATCTCCCCGCTGGTTCCCGCGTGTCCCAATCTATGAGAAGGCCATGGGGATTCCTGTAGGTCTGTCCATTTGTCATGCATGTTGAGTTGTGTACTAGATAAAAGATTATGAATGCAGACAATAGCTTCAATTAATGGATTTTGATTTGCTACCGCATAGCATTATGGAAGGTGAATGATGATGTGGTGAGCCAGTGGCAGGCTAGTGTGCTTAGATTGTGATTATCTTTTGAAATGTACCTTTTCATTACAATCCGAATGAAGTCGCAATACATAATTTCTTGTATGCAAGTGTTAAAAACATGAATGTTGATGGTCTGTTGCTCAATGTATGTTATAATCTCAGTGTGCAAAGCGGGAGACATGTTCAGAGAATTCTAGGCCTCTTTGGATCTACCTACGTATGTGAACAGACATTCTCAGTGATGAAGTGATCAAATTCAGATCTTGTCTCACTGATGATCATCTCTCAGCTGAAAGCATCAAAAGCACGTATTGCTTTTTGAAGTTCATCAGTTGCTTATCTTTAACATACTGCATTACACTTTTCAGTATTTGTTAAGATTAACAAGTTAAAAATACAATTAAACTGTGATGTAAAGATTTTAAACTGTTTATTTGTACTTGTATATGATTATTTGCCTCAACCTATGCCACAGTTCATAAATGTTTACTAAATATTCTTATACTTCTGATTATCGGTAGCAGCTTATTAAAATATATAATTTACTGCTTTTTACAAAGGGAGAAAATTAATACTGAGCAGAATTAAGTTCAAGCTATTGTTGATTCAGCCCTCCAGCACAGTTCAGATGTTTCATGTGGCCCCCTGCAGAAATTAATTGCCCAGCCCTGACTAAGAATGATAATATCATTTGGATTTAACCTTTAAATGCTGTCGTAATTGCAGGTAAAATCAAAAGCAAATTTATAATGGGCAGTTAGTAGATATTATAACATTATATAGAGCCAACGATTCGATCCCAGTGATTTGGGAACTGATCTGCTGCTGTCTGTAATTTAAGCACAGCTCAGCAGAGCCAAATGTTTAAATCTGCGTGAAGCAAAGGTGACGATTTGAATGGAAGGCTTGGAACTCTTTCATATTTCATTCCAAACAGTTTCGTGGCGCTACTAAACAAAACATGAATATTCCCTCACGGCAGCAGCAGGGTCCAGCTGAGCCTGGAACACAGTGTGCCAGGCTTTGAATGAGTGCTGCCTTATGAGAAATTATAGTAATTAACAATTTCCTGCGCTGCCATGGCTGCTGAGGCGAAGTTGGTGTCGCATGCACCTGTATTTTTTAAATATAAAATTGCTGAATTCTATTTGGCATCAGACACTGAATTTCAGTACAAAAACAAGACAGATCAACAAATTGAACCTCGTTTCTAATTTAATTTTTGTCATATTATGTTCTGAAAAGGTTTCTAGTGGTATCTAGGGCCGGAATGAACTGATCGGAAAAAAAGAAAGGACATTTTAAAATTACGTAAATATTCTGGAGAAGTAGTTTCTTCTAATCTTTTGAGTCTTACATTTCACTGATAAATAGTAACAGGCAGCAGAGCAAATTGTCAGCGTTAAATGAGTTATGACTGATGATTTCAGCGCTTTCAAGGGTTAAACAGAGGAAAGTGATTTCCCAAAGAAACGTATGGCTCTTTATGGGCTTGCGCTTGCTCACATCAGAGGTTGCGCAAACTTGTAAATGGACTTTAGAATGTTTACCACAGAAAGTGTGCTTTTAATTAAGTACTTTCAGAGTTCAGGATGGTTTTTTATAATAATAGCCGATTCATTGTCACCACAGTGAACAGGGTGGATAAATAGGAAACGGTTACAAAGAGAGCTTGGTCTCCTGCTGACGGCAGATGGCAAGCTGAGTAGAGACCCCAGAGCAATCAGGGACCCGGAATAAAGGCTGAACGTTCATACTCTGTGCTTTCTAAAAATAAGTGAGCCATAGAACATTCAAAAGAGCAACCAGCTTCTCTTTGATGACCAATTCTTTCCTTCAAGGACGTGGTGTACAGCAATCACCGCAAGCAACATAACGTCTCTTCAATTATGCTTCAAATTTCGTTCTTCTTTTGTGTAGAATAAATTATTGACGGTTCCGTATGTTATAAGTCTTCACTCTAGTATGTCACCCTTTCTGGAGGGAATCTTTCCAGCATTCTCAACTGGCTCCCACAGCAAATAAATATATTCATATTCATAACTGGAGTTAATTATTTTCCCACACCTTTTGTAACCATAATGATGTGCTGTCACTGTTTCTTAATTCTTAAACCAAAAAAGCTTAAAACTGTGATGTGTGTGGCTTAATCCATTATAATTGTCATGGCTGAGGGCCATTAATGGCCACCATGTTTTGTTATGTTTCTTACTTTGCTTTGTTTACATTGTGTCACGTGTTTTTGGTTCCCCACCTGTTTCCTGTCTGCGTCTTCCAGGTGTTCCGTGTTTTCCCCCAGTCTTGTCCTGTATATAAGGTCTGTGTGTGTGTCAACCCTCTGTCGGTCATTGTCCTCGTTTGTCCTCGGTTTTGAAGCCTGTATGTTCTGTAACGGCCACCGTGCCCTTTTGTTTTGTCCCTTCGTGAATAAAGTACCAGAATGGATTCAAGTGCTCCTGCATGTTTCCTCCCAAGAGGCAGTTCAGGGTCCTGGGGATTCCTCCCCCTGGACCCTGACAATAATGTTGAGCAAGCTCTTTGAAAACACAAAAACAGGAAAGCAACACACCCAGAGGCACATATTCCTGTTGGCACAAAGGATTAGATATTTCTAACCACTCACTGCAAGCTAAAAAACGGAAGTGACTCCAAAACAGTAAACTATTGGTTACAATAAAAAATACTTGTGGGACTGATGTACTTCATATCTTACTTTTACAGGGCAGGGCAGTTTAATAAGTTGAGGATGTGACCAGCAGGTCTCTTGAATCGGCAGGAGATGGTCAGCTAGTGGTGAAACGAGCCGAAACTAAATATGGAGAAATGGTGTCTAGTCACTATGAAGTTTCAATTTTCTTTTCTCTATTATTTCACTACTTTTTATTTTTTTCGTTACTTTATTATTCAGTCATTAGTTTTCTGTATCCGCTTAATCCTTACCAGGGTCGCGGGTACCCAGAGTCAATGGGCCACCAAATTATTTTAGTCAATTTTATTATTCTATTCTATTCTATTTTTGTAAAGCACATTGAATCACCCTCTGTTTGATTGTGTGCTAGTTTATTCTGAACTTAAACATAATACACCTTTCCTATGCTCTAAAGCAAGTAAACTCCAACAATATGCAGAATCCCATTTGTGCACTACTCATGTCCTTCTAGCCATTCCTTTGCCTCCAAATCAACAGATTTCTGAACATACTAAAGTTTGGACAGAAAGTGCATGTTTTATTCATCTTCATTGTTGTTCTAATGGGTTATACTGAAATGCATGACATTTCCAAACCTTAAAATTGATGAATAATGTTAATTTCAAACCATCGCAAATGTTTTAATTCAACCCTTTCCATTCAGATTGATGAATTAAAAAAATTTATGACTTGTCATTGTATCTCAGCCCACCTGTCACCAGTTTTGATCTGAAAGCTGTCCCGTGAAACTGAAAACCTAGACTGTCTAGACTAAACTGTATTTGGATAGAATTGGGTGAAAAGACCGGGTCATTAAATTTGGTCAATAAGTCTTTATATTGCTATTCGTTAACTTGCTTCAGCACAGCTGACAGATACATTCCCAGTATATCCCAGTCTGTCAATAGTCATGTAGTTAAGATATAGGATATATATGTTCCATGTGACATCAGTAACACCTCAAAGTAGTAGAGAAGCATTTCCACTATTGTAACTAAAGCTTAGCAGATGCTGACTACCTCCGTCACTGTCTGCTCTCCATCTGTTCAGCCCTCTCCAAGGCCAGGCTGCAACATGTTGTTTGCTCGGCTAAGAAGGTCATTGATTGCCATCTCTTTTCCGTCTGGGCCTTGTACTTTGTCTGAATAAGGAAGGGAGCCGATCCCAGCCCCATGCTGGCAATCACTTCTTCGCGCATACTGCTACCAAGCTCATTTTCTCAGTCAATTCCTCGGGCTGCTCCCTGAAGATTTCGGAGCTATGTAGACCAGACAGCAAATATGAAATGTCCCGAACTTGGGCCACATGTGACATTTACTTGTGATCCACAATCTGTATGCGGTTGCAGCCATTAGAGGGCTTCATCTCAGCAAACTCCAACCACCACTGCCAGAAATTGCCCACCACTTAACCACAAGTTCAACCACTTGGCCATTATCATGCCATATATGGCCCAGATCTAAAGGTTAACTGGATGCCACTTTTGTTGGTTTGTGCCGGTCTGACATTGGGAAAAGCTGCAGTTACACTGATACAGAGAACCCAGACTTAATAACAGAATTGAGACATACGCTCACCTAAAGGATTGTTAGGAACACCTGTTCAATTTCTCATTAATGCAATTATCTAACAACCAATCACATGGCAGTTGCCTCAATGCATTTAGGGGAGTGGTCCTGGTCAAGACAATCTCCTGAACTCCAGACTGAAGGTCAGAATGGGAAAGAGGTGATTTAAGCGATTTTGAGCGTGGCATGGTTGTTGGTGCCAGACGGGCCGGTCTGAGTA
>JBBPDB010014296.1:0-12788 GCA_037974465.1 Brachypetersius altus | reverse complement strand
TTTTAAACAGTTTAATACATTACCCTTAATGAAAATGTAAAGATAAACCCGAGGTTTAAATACAGAAAAGTCACGAATGAGAGAGAGAGTGCAAGAGAGAGAGACAATCCCTGCGCTCCAGAACGAGAGAGCAAGAAAGAGAGATACAGAGAGAGAGAGAGAGGGAGAGAGAGAGAGAGACGTGCGCTCCGGAAAAGTCACGAACGAGAGAGAGACAGAAAGAGAGAGCGCACGCGAGAGAGAGATACAGAGAGAGAGAGAGAGAGAGAGAGATACAGAGAGAGAGAGAGATACAGAGAGAGAGAAACGCATGCTCCGGAAAAGTCACGAACTAGAGAGAGAGACAGATATAGAGAGAACGCGCTCACGCGAGAGAGAGAGATACAGAGAGAGAGCGAGAGAGAGACTGAGAGAGAGTAAGAGAGAGCCCTACGGCCATGCACGGGGAGCCAGAAGAACTAAAATAAGTTTTAAAAAAAACATATTGGCACAAAAAAAGCAAAAAAAGTAAAACGATCAATTTCGTTCTAAAAAAAAAAAATGCGTGTGACTGGATCCACGAGTCACGATCCGCGTAAAAATGGGGGTTTACTGTATATAAAATATTGTATAGAAGAAGTAAACTTCAAGTATACTTTCTCAGTTTTAATATAAAATAAGTATACTCGTAGTACACTTGAATAAACTACTTTTTGCTAAGTGAACTTATACAACACAAGAAAGAAAGAAAGAGAAAGGGAAATAATGAACAGGTATTATTTCTAAATGTGGTTAGATGTGGTTAGATGTGGCAATTCAAGCATCTAACCATGACAAGCTGAGGGACCAGCAGTGGAAATGATAGAACCTAGAGAACTGAAACTGATCTTCATGGCTGATGTTTTTTGAAAGCAGAGGCTTTAATTGTTCCAGAGATGTTGGAGGACACTGAGATGAGACACTGCTGGGCAGGATGTTCAGGCTTGATTAGACTTAGTCCTTCAGGATTAGACTTAGTCCTTCAGGATCCCTTAATCTTCAGGATCCACGGTCATGGTTCAAGGTATTGATTCTACTGTGTACAAGTTTACGTTCTCAGGACATTCTGGCTTCCTACTTTCGCTGTTTTCATCCCTGCAGTGTTTGTCTTTGTCCCTCCTACTTGTTTCTGTTCCTCTGGTCTTCTCAGTAAGTGTATACCCAGTACTGAGTAGACCGATGAGTTTTCCTAAGCTCATGGAATAATGGACTCATAACACATTTTTTACCACATCAACACTGTGGACCCGCCCACCTACAGTCAACATTTACATACAAATCCCTCCCCTACCAACACACACACACACACACACGAACACACATGCAAAGGAACTGACCTCTATAATTGCTAGAATTTGTTGTTTGCAGAGTACATATTATCTGGCAAGTCTCACCCATTTGTACTTAAAGAGAGAATCTGAGATTTCTGCATAATTAAATTCCTTTTCATCCTGTGGTTTACTGTGTAATAATTCCTACCAGAATTATTCACAATGGTGATGAATGGAACCAGAGATCTGTCACCCACATAGAAATCTATAACACAGACTGATTATGAATACATAGCTGATTCCTGATATTGCTCTACCACAGTTTTAAGATTTTGGGATTACGGTAAAGAATAAACCTCAGTGAGGCCTACCATAGTACCTTCATTCATGGCAAGATACATTTGCGGTAAGGCCAAACAATCCCAGAAGATTTCAGATTCATGATTATGTTTTTGCTATTAGCATCATTACAAAAACTCTTGTATGTCCACTGGTCATTATGGATAGTAAATAAAACCACTATATTTATGACCACTGGTTCCTATCATCTCCGCAGTGAAGAAAGTTTCTATACAGTGGAACACTTGGAACACTCTGAATGACTCTGTTTGATCTCAACAGCTATGCAGAAATATTCCTTTGTGCCTTAAACTTTCTCTAAAGACACGCCAAATACGCTTGGGTTCCTAACGTTGTCACTATTTATCCATATTTGACTATTTTTGAGGCAACATTTGGTGCACATACGCAGAGACTCTCAGAGTCTGGGAGAGCAAACAGCCCTTCTTCTCTGTCAACACAGCAGCTCGGATTTATCTGAACAGCCTGAGACTATTGTTTGTTCTTGGTGCACCTCTCTCCCTCTGCAAGGCACCATCTGTAATACCACAATACAAGAAAAGCCGAGAGAAGCTGATGAGTAACAAAAACAAAGAGCTAGTCACTCCTGATTCATTCTGTAGTAATCTGTGGTCTATGGCCTAAATTGCATTTTGCTCCCACACACTACTTTGAAAACGACCTTACCTCATGACTGTTTCCACAAACAGAAGGTGTGCACTTGGCAGAGGTGCATTTGTCTTGGCTGTGGGATGTTGAGTAATAGGGAGATCTGCTGTGTGCTGCTCAGTCGGTGCTCCTGTATGAGAAATATGATTTGTATTGTTGTGCACAAGAAGTAAAGAACTCAATGTTGCCAATGCAAACACTTTACGGACACCAAGTAGTCAAAACTGACAACACCGAACCCAACTGTTACATCATATATATACAGGCATTTCTTCTAATATAATCCAATATAAAATGAATAATTCCAGTTCCATAACAGGACTAGCTCAGCCATGTTCAAAGTCAAGTACAAAATGCCTGATAGATATCCACATTTGACTATACAGACAGCATTAATGCATCAAGTTAATAAAAATGATTCTACTCTTTATTGAACAATCATTTTTTTCAGTTGCTTGGCAACTGCAGTCTACTGTTAACAAACCATATTGCTTAGAGAATTAATAAAGCAATTATTATTAGGCCTCGCATCACCTCTTATCTGTAGGAAAAGGTACTTCTAGCTTCTCATATTTTATTACTTTAATAAAACCCCCGCTTCATATCATGGACCCCTGAAGACCTCTGAAAGTGTGCGGTGATGTCCAAGTTTGTGGTATAGCAACAAGCAGAATGTCCTGGAAGTTGTGAGTTGGGGCCTCTTTAAATCAGATTAGCTTGTCCAGCAAATCCCACAGATGCTCTTTTGAATTCAAGTCTGGGAAATTTGAAGGCCAAGGCCACACCTTGAACACAGCTTTACTCTGCTCTGGTCTGTGGTTAAGCAGCCCATACACAGCATGCTTTGATGCACCTTGTGTTCTTAGCCAGCATGAATGTTTGTGCTTTTCTGTGGAATCAGACCAGACAGTATATCCTTTAAACTGCCTTGGGTACCCAATGATCCTGGGCTGGTTCTCTGGTTGTACTTCCCTGGGCTACTTTAGAAGGTAGTAAACCCTGCATATCAAGGAACCTGCTCAAGACTGTTTTTACGATGCTGGCCCAGTTTTCTAGATGTCATGGTCATTGTTAAAGTCTCTCAAATCCTTACATTTGAAAGTGAAAGAAAGTCCAAGTGAAAATTCTGTCATAGGTGAACAATTCAACCTCTGCATTTAACCCATTCTCCAAGTGAAGCAGGGGCAGCCAGGAACACGGCACCCGGTTGAGCTGTGTGTGGTGTCGGTACCTTGCTCAGGGTACCTCATTAGTGCCTAGCGGTCTTTGGAATCGAACCCGGACTTTCTGGTTGCAGGGCGAATGCCCTAACCACTAGGCTACCAGCTGCCTATTTAAGAGCGTTATACTGAATGTAAACTAACTGTATCGTAATTGGCTGCCCTATTTTGTATCCCATTCAAAAAGCGATCCAAGCTGTAACTTCAGCATAAATGAACAGGACTAATTTACAGCGGACTGAACAGTCTAATATACGCAAATGCTTTGGTTTTAATGACAACAGAAAAGCAATACAAAATCAGACGTGTTTCATTGTAGTGAGACCAAATTCAGTTTTGCAGGGTATAGGCTCTTGGTGATGAGTATCACTTTTCCTTCTAAAGATCAGAGCTGAATCAGTCCAGTGGCAGTGTGAGCTTTTAGGATTAGAGCTGTTAGTGTGACTGGGGCATTTATAAATGATTAGAAACAACACTTTCTCAGATTTGAGTAAGATCAGACTCATCCTCTTATCCTTTTGACCTTTTGCCCCTTTATGTAATATATGAAAGACATATTTGCCCTCACAGCAGCTCTGGCACATAACCAGCATGTTTGCTCAAGCAGTAAACGGATGCAGCGGAACAGGGTTTAATGTCCCAGCTGGACGGAGAGCGGAACCAGGTGGCCTGTCAATCCGAGGCTTTCTGAGCTTCCTCACCAGCCCCTTTAATGGTCTGTTCATTCAGTCCAGCTATTATATGTTGTTGCACTCTTGTTGGGTGGTTAAGGAATTTCTGCTTTCCAGGGGTAGTAGATTTACATTTAGCAGATGCATTTATCCAAAACAACTTCCATTTACTAACTACAGGGGGCAGTCTCCCTGAGCAGCTTGGGGTTCTTGTTCAGGAACCCAGTGGCAGTTTGCTGAAGGTACATATATGTTTCATGATGAATTCAAATACCAGTACATCAAAATTTTGGATGCACCACAAACATTTCAATAGCTACATTTGAGATTCACCGTAACAGCAACTACATTTCAGATACGCACATTTGAGCTCTAATTTTATTTATACTGCTCACAAACACTCTAAAAACTGGCCCAGACCAGATGACTGATTTTAACTACAGGAGTTTCACTGAATGCTGTGTTTAATTCCCACAGTAGTTCAGACAAGCAGGGTGAAGAAGATCCTCCTGTCTGTTTGGCCTTTGAAAGCAGCAGCTGAGCTCATGGTTGACTTACAGCAGGGCTGCACAAAAATCCTGATCCAACGCAATTCTGAATTGAACGTTTTAGTGAGTGTATTTGTGTTTGAGGAGAACTCCAAAACTGAGCTGGACACACCAGCCCTCCAGGACTGGATCCGCACATCCGATCTTCAGGTTCAAGCACTGAAAGGTGAATCAGTTCACATAAGGCAAACAGTTCAGGGCCATCGCCTCTTTTCATTTGAACATTTTGTTGTATTTGTAGAAAGGCTCATGGGAACCTCTGGACCAATCAGCTTGCTCCGTCTGCTCCCTCCTTCCCACTGAGAGTGAGGTGAAGTGATGAAGTAAAGGTGAGTCAGAGTGAACAGCACACAGCGAGGATAGAAGCTCTCCCTTCCCCTTCCACTAAATTACAGAACAGATCGTCTGTACACACATCTGACTCAGCCTCGCACTGCTCTGTTCGCAGCCGTGTCTGTGCGTGTATGAATGATGCATGACCTCAGCGGAGTGCACTTGATGTGGTGTTTCAAGGGCAGCCACGAGAAATGTGTTTTATTTTGATGTTTTTATCAGCCTGTGAAGGCACCCAGTAATGCTGTGGGGGCAGGGAGGAGTCAGGGCAGAGGAAATGGTCCTTCATTATTTTTCTGACTTAAAAAATATAGTTGATTAATGAAAATAAAGTAAAAATGACCCATTTTGATGATGCTACAAAAACCAGTGTATTTACACACATCTGCCTATTCAACCTGCAGCGCATCAGCGTCATTCTTTCACTTCACTGTAAACATTATTCTCAGCGAAAACTGTTTATTTTTTAAGAGTTAAATGACAGTTTTAAGATATAATAATAAAAAAAACCATACTGTATTAATTCGTACAGTATTTTTCATAGAAGAAATGCACGTCAGAATGCTTCACAGAAATAACATGCATCGAGTGCTTCACATGAAAACAGACATGGTAAATAGTATGAAAAATAATTATATTAATAATAACACATTGTCTGTTTAGGGTCTCTGTCTACCACTCTCACCTGAGAGCACTTGAGTCCTAAAAATTGGAGCTTAACGTCTGAGACTAATTACCGTCTGAAAAGTAGAATTTTAAATCCACGAATCTACGAATTATCGCTTAGCCAAGAATTAGATCTTAACACCAGAGAACTGACATTTAAAACCAGAGAATTAGATTTTGCCTTACACCCGACTAGAGTTTTAGACTCGACTAGAGCTTTACACCTGACTAGAGCTTCACACCTGACTAGAGCTTTACATTTGACTAGAACTGAACACACGGCTAGAGCTTTAGACTCGACTAGAGCTTAACATCTAACTAGAACTTAACACACTGCTAGAGCACTGGACTACAGTTTTATACCCAATGGGAGCTTAAAACCAGACTGGAGCTTTATGCCTGACTGACCCCAGACTAGAACTTTATGCCCGAAGACATCAGTGTGTTTAAGGAAGCAACATGGGGTCTCATTTCTGTCTCTGAGTGATGATGTCTGTGGTTACTGCTGTTTAATAATTCATCAGTCCGACTGAGCTTCACCTCCTTGAAAAAAAGAAAAAAAAAGAAAGAAATAATTAAAAATACACAAAAATGTAGGATATGTACCCTTAAATGTGTGATAAGAATGTGTTCTAACATGAAAGACTACATTCAAGGTAAGATATTCACAGTATAAAATACATATAATTGGACACAACAAACCATGCATAGAGGTCAAAAGAAGAATCCCAAATTCCAAAAAAAACTTTTATAAAGACTTAACTGTTTCTTGCATCATGCACACTGCTGTTTCATCGTGCATTTGAAGTAATAAATAGAGTAACTGTGACCTAACTGTAGCCCTAATAACAAGCATCCCTTATGAGCTCTTTTATATGAATCTTTCCAGAAAGTTTTGAAAAACCTTTACAAGAAAAAGTGCACTGAAGATGCCAAAATGACGGAATCAGTTAGAACTGCGTGCGTCAGCACCGTCTCCGGCCAGGAAAAGGGAATCCACAAGGAGCTGCTGCGGGGGGGCTCAACAGTGATACAGAGCGAGGTCACGCCACCATTCCCAGGGTCCCGCGAGTGTGTTTAGATTAACGGGCGACTGTTGCTCTTGATGAGATCAGAACTGACCTTTAGTATGAACTGCCTTTTAGTTAGGATTTGGGAAAGTCTGTGTTCTCCAAAAACTGATCGAAAGAATTCGTTATCAATACAAGACCAAACCCACAGTTTTAAAATAATAGCTGCTATAAAGGAGTTACAGCCATGGAAAAAATAAAAGACCATCATAGTGTTTTTCTGATTATGATTTTTGTAATGTGTGGGAGTGTGTCTGTGTAAAATGTGCAGGTCACTATTGTTTTATACACTATAGACTACACTTAATACAAAATCCCAAACAAAACAATGTTAGGAGAAAAATAATATATATAAATTAAAAATAATACATATTCATCATTTATTATACCTTGGAAATGTTAAACTACACTCTTGCATTATTTTACAACTGCAACAATTAAAATAGCGATGTTAAGAGCAGAGTATGTTCATGTGTGACTCTGTTTTATCCATCAAAAACTGAATCAGGAGTGAAGCTGCTGGAATAAGACCATAGAAAAGCTGCTCTACAGACACTACTGCACTCACAACACATATGGAGGCATGAAGAATATTAGTTCAAAGAACCTCCTCATAATATAAAAGCACCTAATATAAAATACTGTGTAACCCATACACATACATTTTTAGAGGTTAAAGAGTGTACAAAGTAAAGAACAGTGATGAACAGAAAGAGAATAAGTGCATGCAAGAGCAATCCTTTATTCATCACATTAATGGATTTGTGTTCTCTAGAGGGATTACAGGAAGTTCACAGTACTTATTTAAATTACAGACCACTTATGTCATTTGCTTTACTGCCACCGAAAGAATTTAGTCGATTAAACTCCATTTGCTCTGCTAAAATTGCTCAGTAAATATACATATAACCAGTATGATGATCGTCACCAAGTCTCATGGGTCTAAACTAATGTGATAAACGAACTTTTATTCCTTCCACACACCTCAGATTGATCTATGTGCATTCTCTCCTAAAAATTGCAGCGAGTTTGGCCATGTCAGAGAATTTCTTTAGAGTAGAATTGCTTCTCATTAATGGTTTCTGGGCCGGTCAGACACTAAAGAGCTCTAGTTATAGGGGTTAGAGGACTTCCAAACTCTATATCAGGTTTATTTTTGACATCTGAGAGTGAGACTTTTTATGTAACCATTTTCTTTCCCAGAGTATATTACTAGAAACATAATTCATCTTTCACTGTTAGCTGTCTTTCACCATGTACTACTGTTGCCCCAGGATCCCCTCTGGCATTCTGCAGTTGTGTCTCCATAAACTTGCTTTATACAGAATGCTAGCGTGTGAAAGTGTAGTCCCACTAGAAGATCCATCCCATGCCTGAGCTCAAAGTTCCCTCCCACAAGACGTTGCAGTATCGACTCTCCTCCAACTTTCAAATCCTGGGGTTTAACCCACTTTTTAAAACTTGCTTCCTCTCTTCGATCCTGTCCATAAACAGAACCCATTTCTAGTTTTCTAGGAACCCATTTCTAGTCAACAACAATAACAACAATAACAATAATAATAATAATAATAATAATAATAATAATAATAATAATAATAATAATAATAATAATAATAATAATAATAATAACAATAATAATAATAATAATAATAATAATAATAATAATAATAATAATAATAATAATAATAATAATAATAACAATAAAAGTCCAGTTAAAATGATCACTCTGCCCCATTTCAAGCAGGCCAAGGAACGGTTCCACTGGACTCAGTTACGCATCTGGACTGAGTGGGCAAGATACTTGAATCTGGAGGTCATGGGTTCGAATCCTACCTTCAGCACCACCACTGGGTTCCTGAGCAAAGCCCTTAACCCCAAGTTGCTCCAGGGAGGCTGTCCCCTGTAGTTAGGGAATGGAAGTCGCTTTGGATAAAAGCATCTGATAAATGCAGTGTGATCACCAGCTGTGCCTGAGAATAAAACTCCAGCGTAAATGTCTAATTTAACAAACATGGCGGCTGATGGAGGATCCTGGTCAGCAAGTCACAGTGTTTGCTGGAAATTAGGACAATGATAGAATACAAAATTAACTCAATACAACATACAAGCTAAATTTAGTTAAATGACATGACTTTCACCCATATGAAGCTCATCCAGCATAACAGTACCAGTGATATAACTGTGAGTGGAGCATGGAGAGGTTCAGTGCAGTTCCTGAAATCAAGAATGTGCCTCCAAGGACACCCATTGATAATAGCAGATCAGTATTCAGGCTCATGAATGTTTGAACATAAATTTCTTGCACATGCATCAACAGCTGTGGGTATATGTGGAACCTAAACATGAGTTCTGCTTGCATGTATTCTCCCATCGGGCTCTCGTCCTCACATCAACAGCTGAAGTAAAATTCTTTCAAATGCACACTGACGTATAACCGTGGTCCAGAATGAGTGGACAGATGTTTGTTTGTTGTGTAACAAGCCCAAATCTGTCTGGGGAACCTGTTAAAGGTGGCCAGAGCAGTGAAAACCTTGAATGTGGTTGCTATTGTGGTTGCATGTGATAAAATGGTGACAGGCTTGAATGCAGTGTACTGAACACATTCACCTTTCTTTGCTTTTTGTAATCTTCATCAGGACAAGAGGCCAGGGCTGAGAAATGGCTGTAAAAATGAATAGCACAATATTTGAACATTTCTGCACTTGTGCTTTAACATTTAGGTACCTGTTTCATTACATTTCATTACAGTGGGTTTCCAATGCAACTTTTATATTCCACTCAATCCTCTTTGCTGCAGTAACAGCATCTACTCTGCTGCGAAAGCTTTTCACTAGATGTTGGAACCACTACAAAACCAAACACCTTAATTTTCCCCTTAATTCCCCATACAGGAAATGAAGGAAAATTTAGGGGGGAAAGGGCACAGTTTAGGGCAGATTAAGGGGTAAAACTACTACATTTTCCCCATACATTTTCAAATTTGCCCCTTAAATAATAGAACCTCACGAATTTTGATGCCTTCAATTTAAGATTTAGGTGTTTTACACTCATGACTTAAATCTAAGGTAAAATGAAGGGGTAAGTTTAAAACATGAACACCCACTTGATACAAATGAAGGGTTTTGGTGTATTTTCAGGGGTAAATGATTGAAGGATTAAGCACATTTTAAGTATATTGTGTTTCGTAGTGAACACTGCTGTGAGGATTTAATTGCATTCCTCCACAAGATCATTAGTAAGATCTACTGGTGATGGAGTTTTGGTTCACTTCACTATGCGGCATTCCAGCTAATCCCAAAAGAGTCCCAACCCTCAGAAGAAAGCAGGTCCACTGTTTAGACCCATGTCCAGTGTCTCCAGAGCATGCAGAGGAAATAAACAAGCTGTGCACAACTGGGCATCTTTGTCAGGGTTGGGTGCATCTTGAAGACGCAAAATAAGTTCATTAGTAGGGCTGTCTTTAAACCTTTGGACAGACAGGGTGTAAGGTTAGTACGATCGTGATAAATAGGATCAAGATATGTCCAGATGAACAATAAATGTCACCTATATTGTTCCCCTTTCAATGTTCAGAAAAAAGATAAACTGAATAAAATCACAAGAGATCATCTGTGATTCTCCAAGCAGGAGCCGTGCAAGAGCCAAAACAGCAGTCAAACAAAGGTGCAACCCCATCCCTGTACACACAACTTTCTCTTTCTCGTGTATTTAAGGGTCATGTGATCCTCAGACAGACCACACCTGTTCAAATGCCAGATGCAGTTCGACACACTGTGTTCAGATCATGCTCAGACGTCAGAGCAGCGGCATCAGACTCACTCTGTTACAGTCAAACCCCTGGTGAGAGCCGTAAATTGTCACTCTCTCTCTTTTCCAGGAGCGCTAAATGAATGCACACACTGTTCAAAGACTTGCTGAGCTCATATCACACATAATACCCTTCATGTAACAAACAGTGTAATATCATTCAGACCAGGCACAAACCGGACAGAACTGGCTGCCTTAATAAAGTTACATTGCTATGTGGCCACATAGGAATACATACAGCTTTTTTCAGCCTGATCTCTAAACCCTGCTTCTACAGAATTCTATCACTTATCACGAACAAGCATTTCACTGCGTTTCAGGGACACCCATTGAAGATAGCAGATCATTATTCTTTGTCCTTTTGAATGTTTGATTATACATTTAATGCACATGCATCAGCAGCTGTGGAATAATGAGTTTATGTAGAACCTCTAGAGTTCTGCTTGAATGTTTTCTCCAATGGGGTTCTCGTCAAAACGGCTGTCACAGCTGAAGTGGATGCATGAGGAAAACTTCAACCTGATCTCTCAACCCTGCATCTATAGAATTCTATCAGTTGCTATGAACTTGTGGCCTGTGATGAGAAAAAGATGAGAAAAAATGATGGTCGATCCACTGTGAACAACAAACAAACAAACAAAAAACACATTTTACACATAATAATGGATAAGAGCAGTCCAATAATGGATAACTAGAACAATGTAGACTGGCATGTATCCCCTTTCCAAACCATTGACGTTTGGTGATGCACTCGTTTGGGGTATTTAATTCAATTTCATTCTATTCTATTGTTTTTTTTAATGTTGCTGCTCTTAACCTTGTACTGTTGACTTTCTGCCGTGACAAAGCAAATGTCCCACTTGTGGGACTAATAAAGGTTATCTTATCTTATCTTAGTTTTATGCTTGTTTGTTTTCATTGTCTCTTTGTTCCATTTTAAATCCTTGCACTCGATTTTCAGTGTTTGGGCCCTCACTTGTCAGTCGTTTGTTTTTAATCTGAGACACACTGTACATAGCAAATATCACAGTTTATGTGATATTCGTTTTTATGTGGGGTTTTTAGTAGATGAGTGGAAAACAAATTAAATAACTGTATTAGGCGAATTAATGAATCAATCTTTCATCCCTGTTTTTACAAAAAATAATGACAATAATAAAAGTTAAAATGAATTAGAAAAAGTAAGGGGAAGCAGAGAGTGGGGGAGTGGTGCCCCCTGTTTCTGTAAGGATTAGGTTTAAATGTATAGATTATAGATTCATCATTTTTATATACCTTGCTTGGAAGAGTCTGATTGTCAACTAGTAGCAAAGCCTGTGATTAATCTGTTAGTCAAGCTAATGGTGGAACGAAGAAACAAGGAAAACAGGTGAGGATGTAGCTACGGTAACTACAGCTGTGAAGACTGGAAGTAAACAGATTTACTGGCCTGGAACTGGAAGTTCAAAAGATATGCATCACAGTACATTGTGCAAGTGGTCCATTAGTTTACTGGAAAGGAAACATTATGATGGCTCAACCATGTGTGATGTCACGGCCACACTTAAACGGTTGGAGATATCATAATGCTGCCTCATCAGGTTCCACTCCACAACCTCATCCGTCTCTAGCAGCAATAGATGATGACCAAGACGTACGGCTGCATCTTTTGTGAAAGCCTAAACACTCATTAGGAACTAAACTAGGCAATGACCAATCCTGCTATGGTCTAAACATCTCCAGCATATGCAGCAGGGTCTAGTCCTACCTGAACACTCCAGCACCCTCCAGTGCCTCTGGCTGCAGTGAACTTGGCCACAATATCCCAGCAACTGCCTAGAAGACAACCCCCACAAAGACATGGCAGTGTAGCCATTGTTGTATTTTTTAAAGACATAATTCCAAAAACTGTTCAAATTTAACCAGATAAAGCTGAAGAACAGTTGAAGCATAAAATATTACATATGTGCCATTGCAAGACACATTTTATTTTATTTTGTCCAAAATGTCAAATAAACAATAATTGTCCTTTGTAATGTACAGATGTTCTCTGTGTTCTCTTCACTTATTTTCATAGAGGAAATCTATGCAGTGGGTGGCACTGTGCCTCTCACTTCTGGGGTTTGGGCAGTCTGAATCCAGGTCCTGACCGTGTGTGTGTGTGTGTGTGTGTGTGTGTGTGTGTGTGTATGTGTAT